>VDFB02065459.1:0-10389 GCA_007258455.2 Sequoia sempervirens
ATCGATGAGAGAAAGACTCTTGTGACTCAGTGACTTAAACAAATATAACATAAATGTGATCTCGAGGAAACATAAAGGTATTCGATATGATTTCTCCCTGACGGTAGAAAGTCATGGTGAAAGAAAATAAAGCACAGGGTGGATGACTAGCGATTGAATTGCCTTCGGCATACTTTTTGGATGTCTCAGCGACTGTTCCATTGGCGATTAACAGAATTCTAGGCTCTTGTGGCCGACATGTGAATTTCTAAAATACCATTGTAGGCCGAAATGAAATTTGCTCGAATACTACGGTTGGCCGACATGAATTTGAAGCGATATGTTTCCTCATGCTGGTGTATAAATATGCACTCCTGATTGTAATTGAAGGGAGATTTTTAAATCATATTTTAGATTAAATACAGTAGGTAGAGATGGATACAGTAGAATAAATTTCTCAGAATAGAGGCTATATTGCATGTTTTCAAATGGTGATTTCAATGAAAGTCAGTTGATGTGGTAGGTTATTTCTAGTGTCAATTATTTTTTGAGTTTATTGAAAACCATTGCTAAGTTGTCTCCAAATTGATTCTTTTTGGTTGTTTAAATTGATATAACAAGTTTATTTTCAGTTTATCAGTGCACATTTGTTGTATCTGTGTGGTTAATTAACTGGTTCTTTCAAGAAGATATTAAATCCTTTTGGTTGATCATAGTAATTAGGGAGATTCATCTAGATTATTAAAGTAGAGCTTAGTAGTCATAATCTGCATGTTTATACAAGTTATAAATAGATCATATGCCAGCAATTTGATTTTCTACCAGAATAAGTTGCCCACTTCTGTTTGATTCGACTCCACATACCCAATAAGGCAATGGTCTCTACAATTTCATCATTTAGATTCATTCAGTTTCTTTACATTTGTTTTACATTTGTTAATTAAGCAGTATAGGATTTAGATTAGAAGATTGTTATTGCTATCAGGTTTGATTTCTTTTGTTCACTTCTATCTGTCATTGTGGACAAAGCATTTTAGAAGGATAATCATAAGTCAGGTCGCTTCATTCAGAAAGGTACCACCTAGGTTTAGCTTGACACCCTAAAGTTGAAGGAGTTGAGTTCTCTTGACCTTGTCTATTGTCTAAAGCATTATCAAGAGATTGGCGACCTCTTGAGGGTTTTTACCTACATTTTGAGAGCTAACAAAGAGTTGGAACCCATCACCTACCTCTGTAAGAACTTCTGCTCACCACTATACTACAAGATACATGCTTACCATATAAAAGGTAGTGGTTATTTTGTTATTTCAAAGTTGGTAAATGGGTTTAAAAATAGGAGGGTGGGGGTCGAACCATCAACCTCCCCATCCCAAAAATAAATTCCTACCACTATGCCATCAATAGATTTAAGACTATATTGAGTGTCAGTTGCTTTTAAACAAATACTAATGCCAAAAATCCCTTAAAACCAAATAATTAACTTATATATAATCAAAAGGTAAATCTCCTAAAAGTTGAAAGAGATTTAAGGTAAATCTTCTAAAGCCTAGAATATGAAATTTAAAGGGATTAGAAGAATTTTAAAAATGTGTCAAAATTATTTAAAGATTAAATAGGGGATTATTATGTTGTAAAAAGGGGATTAATAAAGATAAGAGGTATTTTATTGTAAAAATGGGAGATAAGGGGGGATTTTTTAAATCATTTGGTTTTAGGCCAAATTGATTAAATTTTGTGTATAAAAAGTGGGGGATTAAGAGTTTTGGTAACCATGTGATGACTAGGGAGAGAATCATCTTGAAGACTTAAGTGTTCATTTCTGTACAATGAAGAAGCATTATGCCATTGTCCTGGAAGGCGGTGGACTTGTAACTCGTTAGTTGAAGCCTTGTAATGTTGTTTGGAGCATAATCAAGGATTGGTTACTCTATTGGAGAGGGGCCCAGAGACGTAGCCATATTGGCGAACTATGTTATCAACTATGTTTTGTCTTCTATCTTTTGTCTCTCTTCTATTTTGTTCATCACTTTATTGTTGCTTTGTTCATTTAAGAATTTCAATTACATTACCATGTTTTAAGTATTTTCAATCAAGCATTGTAATCATTAAAACATTCACTTAGCAATTGTAATAGATCCTAACATGGATCATAATTAGGGTTATGGATAGAGTTTGAATATTTAATTATGGTTAAGATATACAATTAGAGTTATGGCTAGGGTTCATATTCAATTAGGGTTAGGGTTCAACTAAGGTTCAGATTAGGATTCAATTATAGTTAGGGTTAAAGTTAGTTTAAGGTTAGGGCTTAATTAGGGTTAAAATTAGAATTAATGTTAGGGTTAGTGTTTCGGTTCAATAAAGGTTGAACTTTAATAGGTTAGGGTTACCATTAGGGATCTAGTTCAATTAGGATTAAATTTCGATAGGGTTAGGGAACTTGTAAGGTAAATCAAAGCCTATTAGGGTTTGCATTAGATTAGGGTTGGAGTTAGGGTTATATTTATGTTAAGGTTAGAGTTAGGAGTTATAAGTTAAGACTAGGGTCAATGTTGGAGTAAGGGTTAGGGTTAGGGTTGGGGATTAATTACTACTAGGGTTAGTGTTTAATAAGGGTTAAGATTCAATTAGGGTTAAGTTCAATTGATGTTCAATTAGGGCTAGGGTTCTATGATAATTTTTTGTGTTAGGGTTGGGGTTATAATTCAACTAGGATTAGGGTTAGTGTTACAATTGTAATAAGGGTTAAGATTCAATTAGGGTTATGATTTGGTTTTATATTCAATTCTAGGGTAAGGGTTCAACTGGTGTTAGGATTAGTATTCAATTATAATTATTAAAGTTAGATTGGGGTTAGGATTATTTAAGGTTAGGGTTAGGTTTTAATTAGGGTTATAATTAGAATTAAGGTATTTATTATAAGTATGATTATGAAAAGGGCTAGAATTATTGTTAATGTTATAATTTGGATTAGTGTTACAAGTAGAATAAGGGGTAAGATTATAATTCTAATTGAAACACTAAAACTATAACTATTTTTTAATCACCCTAAATCTATAACTAACACTAATTATAATTACAACCCTAACCCTAATTATAACTCAAAATTTAACCCTAACCCTAACCATAACCATAACTCTAACTCTAAACCTAACCCTAACACAGACAATATTTCTAGCCCACCCTAATTGTATTACTAACACTAATTTTAATTGCAACCCTAGCCCCAATCCTAATTATTTTTGTTATCATAATCCTCACTCTAATCCTAATCATAACCCTAACCTTAATTGTAACCCTAATTATAGTTAAAAAACATTAAATAACACACTAACCCTCGCCCAATCCTAACCCTAACACCTAAACCCTAAACCAAACCCTAACTCAAACATTAACTCAAACCCGAACCCTAACCTTTAACCCTAAACCAAAAACTAAACCAATCCTTAAGCCTATCCTAACCCTAAGTCTATGCCTAACTATAACCCTAACCTTAACCTGAAACCTAACCTAGACCATAATCATAATTGTAACCCTAACCCTAATTATATCTTTGATGGTATCTAAAACCTTAATCCTAACCTTGACCTTAACCTTAACCATAATTCAATATCTAATCATAACCCTAACCCTTCTTCTATTGCTAACTCTATCCCTATCCCTACCTAAAATCCTTACCCTAATTCTAATCCTAGTTCTAACCCTAACCCTAATTATGATGATAACCCAACCCAAATTATAATTCTACCTCTAATCGTAAACCTAACCCTAACCCTATCCCAAATGTTAATCCCAAACATAATATCCAATCCTAACCCTAACCCTATTGCTAACTTTAATCATAACCCTAACCGTATTCATAATGTTAACCTCAATCCTAACCAAAACTTAACACAAACCCTAACCCTTATCCTAACCCTATCCCTAACCATGATAATTTTGTCTTCCATGTTGCGTTGTGATTGCTACTAGCATATATATATTATTTTACTAATATATAAAATACACCAAGAGATATCCTTCCCGAGGCATATATTTTTAATAAATTTTCTCACATAAAAGTGCAACAGATGCCTCAAGAAGGATATTTCTATGCATATGTTATATATATTTTTAAAATTATATATATATATGCTAGTTATTATCAAAAAAAGGCTTATAGAGGGGCTATTATACTTTGGAGAACAAAGCTTCTCATAATTCAGTTAAGGACTAACTCGCATCATCTTCCATGTGAAATGGGTAGATGGAAAATACAAAAAATGCATAAAAAGATAGAGTTTGTGTATTATACATTGTTCGGATAGTAAAAAACAAAAAAGTACTTTCTTGGAAAATATAAAGCATACAATGACATCTCTATCAAATAAATAACTAATTTAATGGTAACTCTACTACTAAATTTATTCAATAAAAAAGTTTGAAAAAATAGAAAAAATCATTAATAAACTGAGTAGCCGCAGATCAATACTTAAACTATCTTTGAAATCCTGAATGTTAAAAATCTTTCATTCTATTAAATTTTGTCAACTCAAAGCACGTAAGAAGAGACGAACACATCCGCTAACAATCTGTCAACTCAACTTATCAATGTGGAGATTTTTTTGTCATTTTATGTGAGCTTTGTCCAGGCCACAAAGTTTTTATTTTGAATTTTCAAAGAATTTATCAGAATAACTTATTTTGAATTTCTTTTGTACGCTTATTAGGAAAAGAGAAGAGTGATATGCTATCAAGGCAGAAATCTGAATTCTACGTGTAAAAGTTATTTCAATTCAACATACAAAGGACAGAACAACCTTATGTGTAGATAAACATGTTTAAACAACACCGTTAGTGCCTTTATTGGTCGGGAAGATCGGTCTAATTATAGTGCAGATTGATTTCTCAACTCTCAAACTCCTAAATACAAGTTAAGGTTTTTACATGATTCAACATATATTTTTCGTCATTTAAATGATTGATCACAACTCATCAAGGAGGGCATATATCTAGGCAGGCAATGTTGAGTTGACTTGTACATTAAACTAAACCTCCTTTCATGGCTAGGAATGCATTCAACTTGCAAATTTCTAATACATTAATTTAGAGAAAGGAATTTTTAATATTTAGATCAATAAAGTAATGGTTTGTGTCTCATTAGGATTATGATGTAGTGAGGATGGCGTTGATGTATGTTTCCACACATCAAATAATTTCAATTTGATTATTCTTTTTTAAATGAAATTTGCTTCCTACAAAAATTCTATAACTACTTCTCGAATGAGTTAGATAATTTGGAGATGTGTGTATTTGGTGTTCCTTTCAAGTGGCTCTAGTCATCCTAGGAAAATTTATTGTAATATTTACTTTCAATTATTGTATTTTACAATCGTTTGTTATATCTCTTTATACAGTGAGAATATAATTCTCTCACAAATTAATTTAGTTTCCAATTCATGTATCTCACAAGTAACTCCAATTTAATTTAACCAAAGCCAATATTACATGTGTGTGTATCATTAATATCTAAACTAGTCCTAGTTTAGTTGATTTTAAAGAAATATAAAATAAGAACATAGTAAATAGATAAAAAAATATAACATTTATTTTTCACGAGTTCTAGTTTCTAGCTGAAATAAGTAGACTATCTAATTAAATGAACACCAACAATAGCGATAGTTGATGCAAAATTTCTTAAATACTAGAATACAATATTTAAAGGTGGTTAATAGTCAAACTGTTGGAAAAATGAATCTAAGAACATCTCATTTTGTTACTTTTTGGTTTTCATTGATGTCACCATGATATATCAATTGCAACTGCAAGATCAAGACTAAAGTTACTCTAGTATTCTAGTCTGGTATTTGAATTGGTATTTTACCTGAAATCCTTCAGTATTTTGGTCCACATTTGTTTTCCGGTGATCTTTGTTGTGTGGCGTTTTGGGAAATGATTTGCAGATATTGGAAGCACGTACTTTTGAGATTTCACGTATCTAGTGCTCATACATAACATTTTTTCTTATTGGTTTGAAGTTTATTCCTGGTCGACTTCCTTGATGATTTGTGCAAAAATGAAAAATAGCTTTGTTATGCAGATATATGTGCGACCTATTTTAGGTTTATGCCACTTATTGAAGCGTGTGGATTATCTTTTTGAAAGCTTGAGGCCGAAAAAATAATATTTCTTGGTAAATATCAAGTGCATCTAATTAGGCCGGCCTAATTGATGCTTGTGGAAAAGACTGGATATATATAACGAACAATTTTTTGAAGAAGGTGTGTGATTTTGTGCGAAGAAGAAAGGAAGTGTGACATAATGAAATGTTTTAAGTCCGTTTACTGAGCTACATTGGCACTAAATCTGCGCTTATTAGTTGTACTTTGTTAGTTCATTTTCTGGTTGAAAGCCATTCAATCGTTGTAATTTTGTAAGCAATGAGCCTTTGTTTATGGACAGTGAGTTCTGGAAATGAGCCACCCATTTTGTAATATTCTATAACTGGTTATATAATATTGTGAGCTAACACTCACCATGATTTTTCCCACTTTGGTTTTTCCACATAAAAATCCTAGTGTTCTTGTGTTCTCTGATCTTATGTTCTATTAATGCTCTTATTCATTTTTTCTATTATTTGCATTGGTGTAAATCGATGGTATCTGATCAAAAAATTTAAGAAGATACTGATTCACCCCCCACCTCTCAATATCTTGGATCTTTAACAATTGGTATCAGAGCTCGGTTCCTCTAGTTAAGCCTAATAGCTTGAGGGAGATCCTGAAGATGGAAGAAATGAATGAAAAATGAGAGCTCTAAACTACTCTTGAGGATCTTGATAAAGTTGAAAGAGAAAACAAATATCTAAAAGAGAATCTTGAAGAAGCAAACGAATGAATCTGAAAACTTAGGAAGCAGTTAAAAAAATTCAAAGATAGGAATAAGGAAGTAACTGATCAGTTGAAGAAGGCTAATGAAGATATTGCTGGTTTGAAATTTCAAGTGGAAGATAAGAAAAGAATTGAAGAGTTTCTGAACAAGTTGGTACAAAGAGAGTCTGAAGATTGCACCAACCTTGAACAAGAAATTGTGAACCCAAAAGTGGATTTGGAGAAGGAAAAACTCTGTGAAAACAATTTCAAATATAGCTTAGCAAGGCTTGATGAATTAACTGTAGGAAAAAAATCAAGCAAAGACAAAGGTGTTCTGGGAAATGATGCTGGTGAAAACTCTAAAACTGAGAATAATCAAAAGACTCCCGATAAAGGAAAGAAAAAAGGAAATTCTAGAAACTCTGCTAGGAGACCTTTGGTGAGACAACCTAATGCACAAAGGTACCCTTCCTTTAATGGCACTTGTTTTTCATGCAATATCTTTGGTCACAGGGCAACTGAATGTAGAAGCAAGATGAATCATTTTCCTAGTCCTTTCCCTGGTCAATGTTTTACATGCAAAAGATTTGGACATAGAGCAAGTGAATTTAGAACCATGATGATGAATCAATTTAATGCAAGAAGAATGAGTCAATCTTTCAATGGCTATTTCTATACCTGTAACATATATGTCCATAAAGCTAATCAGTGTAGAACAAGGAGTCAATCTAATCAAAGGAATGTTGTCTTCTATAACTGCAACAAACTAGGACATGTTTCAAGAGTCTGTAGAAGCAAGAAGAGTAAGGAAACCAATATGGAAGAAAATAATGAATCTGTGAAGAAGGTTGGAAAAGATGAGATTAAGCAAGAGATGGGAAAGATTTGGAGAAAGAAAGAAGAACTAGAGACAACTGATGAGTCTATGCCCTCATCCGGTATAGACAATTTATTCGATAATTAGACCTAGCAAGGTTGCAAGGGGGAGCTTCATTAGAAAATTTTAAGAACCCCTTCGATAAATGGCATGTCAGAGGCTGGCATGAAGAAGAGTGGTGAAGATTGAATTTTTAGAGGTTCTAAAAAAGGAACCGGTAGAAAATATGAAGAGATGATTCTTTGTGGAGAAAATTAGGATTTGTCTATGTAAAAGGAAAGGAGTTTTTAGTAGCTTTTTAAAGTCTACTGCAATAAATGCAACTTAGGGAAAATTGTTATTTTATAAAGAAAATGATCAAGGAATTTAGTTCATTTGAGCATTTGAGGAATTAGAGAACTTTTGGAGCATTCCTGAAGATAATTGGAGTTTGAGCTATGGAAACCATAGCTATGGTTCAGTGTGTAGAAAAACGTATTTATAATTCCTGAGCTGTTGTGTTTTGGTTAATTTTCTTGAATTCAATAGAATGGCAACTCCTGTGGTTGTAAAAGTATTAGAGAGGCTGAGGCCCTCTTACAAAAAATATTCTTTGAAATTCCTTGATGATGATTCCATGGGTGCATTTTCATCAATTCCAAATGGTGTAATGCCAACAGAGGATACAAGGATGGTGATTAGAGTCAAGTTTGACGAGTACAATCACATAAAACTAATTGACCTTTGGGAAAAAGGGATTACTGGTGATGAATTTTGGATAAAAACTGAATATTCAAATGTGGTTGATAAAAGGTTGCATGTCTAGAACAATTACCCTAATTTTAGCTCCAATGAAAAATTTGTGAAGATGGTTCAGAGCAGAATCCACAAAAAAATTCTCTGGATTGATAGGCCACACTTGATAATGAAAGAAGTGATTGGGGTTGTAACTGGTCTTTGGGATAAAGGAATAGTACATGTGTCAAAATCTATAAAGAACGAAGTAGTGATGGAACTCACTAGAGCAACATTTGAAAAAAGAGCCCTAGCAATGAAGACTATTACCAATCCAATAGTGAAGTATGCATCTCTCATGATAGGTCACAAGATGTATTTCACAAACAGGGATAATTATGTTTTGACCACAACAATCTATACTGGCTATGATATGGTAGTGAAAGGTGCAGATTATGACCTTTATGAGCTTCTTCGACTGTAATTGTTAGAAAACATAAAGCAATCAAAGGAAAATAATTATGCCTTTAAGCTTGGTTCGTTGATTATATGTTTATAGTTTTACTTCATGAAGAGGCTTCCAGGAAAAAATGAAGATGTATTCTAGAGCCCATCTAGACCGGTGGGACATCAAATTTTTGATTACATGCATAATCTTGGAAATTTGAATGCTCAAGAGGATTCCCTAACAACTTTCTTTGTAGTATTTAAAAGAAATATGAATTAAAGAGATAGAATTCTGAGAAAAATTGTGGAAAAGTATAAGCATGAAATCATATTTCATGTCTCCACTGATGAATGAATGATTGAGGCTATAGAACCTCAAACTATTTAGATCCATCCTCTTGGATATGAGATAAAAAAAGAAGAAGCTAAAGGCTATGTGTAGATATTGCTAAAACATTTACAGAGAAATCTATGGAGATTCATATGGAATAGCAGGAGCCTAAGATTAGGAAGAAAGTGGAGAAAACTCTTAAAGATGTTGGTTTTACTGATGAGGAAATTTACCTTGGAAGGGATATGGTGGCACAAAGAGAAGCAGAATCATCTAGTCTGAGAAGATCTAGTAGAAATACCTTTGCAAAATCCTCTCTAAGCCCTATAGTTGTGACTGAACCTAGAAAGGATGATAAAGGTAAAGGTCATGTTTCTTTCGGACCAACCACTAGATCTAGGAAGAGGAAAGAGACTCCTCTAGTTGCCCCTACTAAGAGAGGAAGGAAAGAGAAGGAGATGAGAAAAAATAATATGAGTGTTACAGATGTTCAAGAAGAAGAAGAAGATCTCCCAAAGCAAAGCTTGTAAGGAGAAGAAGAGGGAGTTTATCCTCCAGAGAAGGTGCATCCACAGATGTTGTTGGTTCAAAAATAGTACACATTGTGACATCATCTGAAGATTAAGAAGAGCGTGATTTTGATATGCATGTGCACACCAAGCCTGAATCAAAGAAGGCTAAGGTAGTTGATGAGACCTCTATTGAATAAAAAGAAGAACAAGATATTCTAGTAAGTTCTGGTCCCTGGTATAAACTTGAGCCAACTCTTAATGCTTTGTTAAATTTTGAAAAAATGCTTCAACCCAAAACTCAATACTATGATGATGTTAGAGAAGAAGATAAGAAAACACTACTTTAATTTAGTTGTTATTGAGTATGTCATTGTCTTAGAAGTAAAATGGGATAACATAAAGAAAGATGTTCCTAAAAGCATGTGGGATGATATGATGAAAAGAAGATACGAGGCTATTGTGTTTGAAGAAAATATTAGAAATGCAACATATAATAAGATTAGGTCTTCCTTGACTCTTGATGATCTTGAATCCCTAAAGAGGATCTGTGCTGAAATGTTCCAAATGAAGGGTAGGGTAAATATGTTGATGACAACAAACAAGAAGTTGACAAGGAAAGTGTGGAAGAAAATAGCTAAAATTATTCGAGAGATAGTAGAAAAGTATGGTATTCTCAAA
>VDFB02065460.1:0-12150 GCA_007258455.2 Sequoia sempervirens
ATACTAAAGAAGAAGAATATGAAGGAGGCGATATCAGTGTAAGGTGAAGGAACCAATGAGGAGGATAGAACTCCAAGCTTCAAGTAACCAAATTGTATCTCCTTATGCATGTTGAAGATAACAATATCATCTATACTCAAACCACCATCAAAGTTGATAGAACCAAAGGAAGAAAAAATAATACAATTTGGAATCATGATCAACATGACTTGTGGTAGTTATGTATTTAATATACAAATCTATGATGATCATAGAATGTGGTGTGAACTCAACTATTTTTCTTGTGCCACTATGTGCAATTTGATAAATGGAAAGGAGATTATTGGATAAGGTACATAAAGTACACCATTGAATATTTCTTCTCCAATTTCAATAGATCATTTTCCAAGAGCTAACTTATATGTGTCATTTTCCATTAATATTGGTGGGAATGAACACTTGAGGCTCAAATGTGGAAAATAGTTCCCTAGAAGCATTCATGTGGTGTGATGCCCCAAAATCAAGAAGCCACTTACATGTGATGTGTTGTTTGTAGAAGCAATGAGTGTCATACCCTTATTCTTATCATTTTCTATATATGTAGATGATGTGGATGGAGAAAAGGAAGAATCACCTATCCTAGATGTAATAAAATGAATTTGATTTTTTTGAAAAAGATTCTTCAAGTCACCGCTTTCCTTTTTATAAAATTGGTGTTCTTTATGCCCTAGTTTCTTAAAATAATTACATTTGGGCTTCCCCTTAGAATTTTTTCTTTTGATAAGGGAGATGAATCCGATTAAGTGTCTGATTTTAATCCCTTAGCTTGATCGTTAATTTGTTTCTTTTCTTTAGATGATTGAGCAACTAACACTTGAATTTTTGAAGAGGTGGTAGCATCCATAAATATTAACTTAGATTGTTCTCATGTGAGTCTATCATAAAACTCCTCAAAAGAAGACATTGTATGTATTGTTCCAAGAGCATCCATTATAGAGTAGAAAAAAGAAGAAAAGATATGATAAGGAACTTTTAACTTTGGCAAAACCAAGAAGACACATTATTTGTCTATTTATGTTTTACCACAACCCTTAAGCCAAGAAAGTAAAGACTTAAATTGAAACAAGAAATATTCAATAGATGAAAATAAATTAGGAGATATTTTTTTAATTCAACATCCAATTGTAGTATTTTGAACTCATCAACTACACCAAAGAGAAACTAGTATAGAAACAGTAATAAATTACTGAAAAAACTACTAAAAACTACTTATAAATGACTACAGTTGGTCACGTGACCACTAGTAGTTTATTGCTAGTCATATATAATGCGACCAGATTGATGACTAAACCATTTTTAGTCATTTATTGGTTGTTTTGATTGATTGATTTGGTAGTATATTTAGTCATGCATTGTTGCGATTTGGTCACTTATTTAGTCATTTTTTTTCCACTATTATATTTAATCGTTGATTTAGTCATTGATTGATGTAATCTGGTCAGTTATTTAGTCATTTTTTATTCACTGATATATTCAACTAGTCACTTATTTAGTTGTTGATTTAGTCATTGATTGTTGTAATATGGTCACTTATTTAGTCATTTTTTTATTCACCGATTTTTGTGCATTGGTAGTGTATTTAGTCATTTTTATTCACTGATTTCACTAGTCATATATCTAGTCATATTTATTCACTGATTTCATTGGTCATATATCTAGTCATATTTATTCACTTTTCACCGATTTATGTCAATTGGTAGTATATTTAATTAATTTAATTATTAATTGATGTCAATTAGTAGTATATTTAGTCATTTTAATTGACTGATATTTGAGGATTTAAACATAAAACACAAAAATACACATCAATCATCAATTGCACACAATAAGACAACCATTGAGAAGGAAAAATTGGTGAACTTTATTAATAAAAGAAAGGTTTTCTAGTTACAACTTACAAATAGAGTGTCACAATTGTTATTTTTAGCCACAAGATTGAAAATATGAGTTACAATATTGCAGAGAAATGACTGCAAGAAAGAAACCTCTCCAAAAGACTTCTACAATGATGAAAACACATGCTTGAAGCCCTTCAATGCAAGCACATGCCCCTTTCATCTCTTAAAACTTCTACAACATGGGAAATATTCCTGGAGCAAGCTGTAACATGTAGAATCCAAGGAGAGTGTTGGTCATGTCCCATATATGAAGCTCTCTCCTTCAACGCAGCCAACACTAACATAACTAAAATATCTCCTCCTTTATATGCAAAGAGATATCCGATATAAGCAATAGGGTGCCACTCTTCGCCATGAATGAAGTTAGCCTCAATACAACCAAAAAATTAATATTAGTCCTAATTCAAAAATAATAAAGTGTACGCAAGCTGCAAGTTTACAAAAGTACCCAAACACAAATAAAAAGATAACCATCTAAAATCAGAGCCTTGTCAACAAAATGCCTTAAATAGAGTGTTCATCATAGGCCTAAAATATGCATATTGAACCCTTGATTTCAGAACCTTGTTCAAAGTTTAAGAAAGGTGATATTCTTAGATTATAGAATGAAGTTGACATTATAGAATGAAGGTTATCAACACTAACCAGACTCGAACAACATTATCAACAGAAATTTCTTGGAAACCAAGCCCAAGAATGCCATTAGACTTAATTAGAAAACAAAAATGTCAACCCTGGTTCATGTGTTGTCTCAAGAAAGACCCGCACCATTAAAGAATCCATTTATACATAAATTCCAAATTGTATTGATGAGAAAAGATCTTAATATCCAATATATATATATATACCAACTTCCTTAATATCCCCATGTAAGCAGACTAAACTAAGTGAGGTTGAGGGTTTGAAGTAGAGTACTATCTTCTTGGTATGTGTTTGACTTTGATGACTTGTATCTTGAATGAAAATAGCAAGCTAGTTGCACTGTAAAATCATTGTGTTAATCATTGTTACAAAAATAACCAAAAAATAATCTTTAATTAAAATAATCCTTCTAGATATTTTAGTTAATTTCTAAGAGAGCTAATTTCACTATCCAAACAACCATCAATCTATTTACTATATATAATTTCCTAGAATTCAGGATTTGAATGTAATGAAACTAACCATAATTACAAAAGATTTGAAACCAAAATGTAGTACAAAATGAATTATTTGACAGAATGCCTCAAAGAGATGCCATCTCATGGAATGAAATGATATGATTGAAGAATGTGCACAAAATGGATTTTGCAAGGAAGCTCTCAAAATATTTGAATTAATGAAGCACTCTAGAACATAGACATTGTAAGCTTTGCTTGTGTTCTAGATGGATGTAGTCATGCATGTTTAGTGGATGAGGGCTGCACATACTTCACACATTAGTAACCCTTATTGCATTACATATATAGTTGATCATTAGGTGTGCATGGTTGACCTTCGTGCCCATGCTAGCTATCTTGAGGACACCCAAAACATTATTACTAAGATTCCAGTTAAAACTTTGGTTCCTGTGGATTATATATCAATATAGGCTAAGTATTCTAGCAACACTGCTTTTTTAGTTGGATCCTAAAAATGCTGCAACTTATGTTCTTCTCTAAAAAATATGTGCAAAAGTGGGCAGGTGTGGTGAGGTTCCAATAGTAAGGAGATTGATGAAAGATAGAGGAATTAAAAAGATACATGCATGTAGTTGGATTGAAGGGCATAAAATGGTACATGCTTTTTTGTGTACGAGACAAATTACATCCACAAACATGGGAGATCTATGTAAAATTGGAGAAATTGGCTTTGCAAATGAAGGCAATAGGGTATTTCTAGATTCAAGACTTTTACTCAATGCTATGGAATAGAAGAAAAAAGAATCATTTATCTGCCACCATAGTGAAAAGTTAGCAATTGCATTTGGTTTGTTAAACATGGCCCCTAGTACAACTACTAGAGTTGTTAAGAACCTTTGAGTATGTTCTAATTTTCACACTACAACTAAATTCATCTCCAAGATTGTTGCAAGAGAAATTGTTTTGAGAGATGTGAACCATTTCCATCATTTTAAACAGGGACAATGTTCTTGTGGAGAATATTGGTGATGCTAAATGAAACAATATGAAAAAATAGGCTTAAACTATAATAATGTGCACTACATCAGATATCAGGTAATAACGAAGGGACATCCATCAAAGCATAACAACATGGATTTTTTTTTGTCATATGTTGTAGTTACAAGTGCCCTACTAGACATACATGAAAATGTGGAAGCAATATACACAAGGCAAGCAAAATATTTCAAAAATATCCTCAAAGAAATGTGATATTTCTTTTTATAGTTTAATCGCGATACCACACTGTTTTGACATGATTCTTGTGGTGATGTGGCATTTTATCGCTACACCACACCATTATTTCTCGGCCTTCACGGTAATGTGGGATGTTACTGCTACACCACACCATTATTGTTCGACCTTCACAGTGATGCGGGATGTTACCGCCACACCGCATCATTATTTTTCGGCCTTCAGAATAATGCGAGATGTTACCGCGACACTGCACCGCATCTTCTTAGCTCTTGCGGGGATGCGAGAGAAGTATTTGAGTTACTACCATACCACACATTTATTGCTCGGCCTTCGTGGTAATGCAGGATGTTACTACTACACCACACTGTGTCTTCTTGGCTCTTGCGGTGTGGCAGTATTATGAAACTTATCACAACAGTCTTATGAAAGTTGTCATGACCATCTACTACCTTGACATAACAGTCTTATGAAACTTGTCAATATTTATGGGCACCTTTTAAATTACATTCAAATCTATAAGGAAACTATCCTATAGGGATGACAGTCCCAAGAAACATGGCAATGGTTACACCAATAAATAGTTAACTAGAAATCATTAATTTTCAATGCATAATGCAGAATATACAGAGTTAAGTCAGTGAGCAAACATCCTTGGAGAATTTTCATCAAAAGTATGACAATCTAAGAGTTCGTAGTAGAAAATCATATACCCTCAAAGACCTAATAGTCATAATAGACCTAGTGATAGATTTCAGAGTCATAAGAATAAATTCATAAGAGAATAGATGCAAGAACATGAAAAGACACTGAGATGGAAGGGTAGTTGGTAGAGTTGAAGAATCAAACTTGTAGTAAGAAGGTAGGGAGAACAAAGTAATTTATAGTTAAGAGCATCATGATAGTTTCTTAGGTGACTATATTTGGGCAAGGAGAGAACTTAGTGACAACATTACCATCAAAACAATAAGGATACTCAAAACCCTACCAAACCCTAGGGCCTTTTTCATCACCTTGTAGAGATCTCAAACATGCATGAAAATATTTCACATAGACTAAAATCATCTCTATTTTTGATGATCACAAAAAGTAAGAAAAAATTAGATTTACAAGTGAAGAAAAGAAGTACATGGAAAGTATATTATGTTGAATTCATTTTTTTTTAAACTTAACCATTAACTATCCAATACAATCTAACAAAATACAAATACACAATGAAATATTATGATTAACAAAATGACAATTTTAACGGTTATCTTAAGGTAGAAAAAAAAAATTATGCAAGTGAAAAAAAACACCCTTAGATTATTTTGAACAAATAACATTTTCATTTACATAATTTTCAAGAAATAGTTATTTAGATCCTTCCAGCTATACAAAAATCAAATCAAATTTGCAACGATCTCAAAGATCTGAAGGTTTAAAAATTTGATATTTTTATATCTATTCTTGGGTGTATCCTACAAACTTCATCATAGAAGGATGGGTCATCACCTCATTTAGACCTGGATGTGGAATTGCCTTTGTTGTTTCCATAGAATCCTAAATATGCCTAACAAATGCTGGAAGAAATAACAACAGGATCTGGTAAGGCTGAATTTTGTCAATTGTTGCTTGGGTAAAAACTTGAAGCTATCCTCGACACTTGGTAAAGTTATGGCTAACAACAAGATCTATAGGCTGAGGAAGTTCATGGATGAAATTGGGAATAAAATTCATAATGGAAACAAGAGTGGAAAAGTAGAATTTGATAAAACTCTTGCAAAGTTCAAGTTAATGACTGATGCTTTTGTTCATTATTATGATGGGAAAGATTCTAAATAGTCATTCCAGAATAAAATATTTTACTATGATTTTGAGAGCATCGTATTTACAACAGGTTGTCTTAGATCAAATAAATGAATTAAACAATTGTGAAAGAGCCAATAATTTTTAATTTAAAACAATGGCGTCTTATGCATAGACTCCCCCTATGATTTGCTTCTAGAATAAGGTATAGCAATTTAGAATTTGAAACTATGGTATATGAACAACTATTTAGCCTATCTGTTATGCTACAATAATTAACTACAAACTAGAACATATCCATATCAGCATAAAATACTAAGTGCAATTCACTTCAAACTCTGTTGTACCTGAGTATGAGAGTACCTGAGCTTTTGGTGTTTCGAGACGAAACCTATAGTGGAAAAGTGTAGTTTCCACCTGAAGTAACCATCTTCAGAGCTCTTCCTTGAAATGAGGGTTAAAAACATTAAAAGAAGAGCAATATCATAATTCTAAAGTAACAATTTGTATCAAGCGAATGTCAAAAAGTATAATTAAAAAGACAAATCCTTACAATTGGACCTCAAATTGGACCAAGCAGATTTATGATTTTATCTTTAGAATGTAGGAACTTTCTCTGTCAGAGCTTCACAACCTCAAATTGGATTTCAAATAAAATCAAACCAATAAAATTTATTATTTTATCTTTAAAATGTAGGAACTTCCTTTGTCAGAGCTTCACTACCTCAAATCGGATTTGAAATTAATCCAACAGATTTATGATTTTATCTTTAGAATGTACAAACTTTATCTATTGAATATTAAAGATCTCAGGTTGGATGTCCAATTGGACAAGCATATTTATGATTTTATCTTTAGAATAAAGGAACTTCCTCTATTGGATATTTGGAAATTCCTACAATTAGGTTTTGCTTCCTACCAAAAACACCCATAAGTGTTTCATGTCGGCTCAAGGTACTCTCCAACTTGGTTATGACACCAATAGCAATCTAATTTTTCCTGAACCGTCCATACCCTGACGTTGCATCATAATCTATTCTTCCTGCACATAAAAATTCCACATATTAACCCCTTCTAAGTAAATATCAATATCATCATAAAACCATAATTAATAAATCATTTCAGCTTCAGAAAGAATCCGATGTCATTTACTATCAAAACAAAATCTGTATAAATCACAAAAAATCCATGAAGCAATCCATCCAAAGATAAAATAAGAAATGTAAAGATTTGAGCAATATAATTCCAAAGGGTTATGCTGTAATGGTAATGGAATCACCATAAGAGCACAACCAAGGAACAAATTCTTGTGATTGTAATTATGTGATCCATAACTCTATTGGTCATGTGGCACAATTGTGCTATAACAAATATAGGATGCATTCCTGTGTGACCCAATTTTAATGTGGCTATGTTGTGATAAAAATGGAGGCACTCATATGAGCACAATTCATGTAAAAATCACCATCATCACAATTAGGTGTCAATCAACATTGGGTGCATTCAAGTTGACTCAAGTTTAACATGTTACGATGTAATGATAACATGATCCAAGAGCAATTACCTCTTGCTACAATTAAGAGCCTTTAACTTTGGTTGATATGCAAAGTGGTTGTGTTATATCAATTATGTAGTGCATTCAAGCACAACCCATGTTTAATGGGCTATTCTAAAGAGTTATCAAGATTTCCTAAACCTTATGAATGGTACTTAAAAGTGTACAACTTAAACTACAAACCAAGTTTGTTACATACTTGAATGCAATCTTGGGTTACCACAAACTATAATAATGCAATTTGCTAATAACCATTATGGAAAGTATTAAAGCAAGACCCATGCTATATAGGATATATTTCCTTGATCAAGTTTACATACCTTAATGATCAAATACAAGCTTCCCACACACTCCAGGATACAATCCAAGATCATACCACAAACTCGTCAAGATAGCTATTTTTTTGACCCAAGATCTAAGGTTGTTTTTTAATGCTTGAAGCATTAGGTAAAGAGCAATGTAAGCTAGAACACAAACCCTAAGGCCCTCTGTAGAAACATAAAAATAACACTAGTGGATTAATTTGAAGTTTTATCTGAGGAAAGAGATTGAGACATTGTAGCCAATAACAAACTACACTATGCAGCTCGATTAAGATTTTATAAATGTAATCCTATGAGTAAGAAGAATGACAGTCACTTGAGATGTGACAGTCAAAAAGAGGCTGAGCAGTGACAAGATAATAAAGCTCAAACCTTACATAGTAAAGTGGAGATTTTAACAGTGAGTTTCCTTACCCCCTTGCTGACCTTAAGGGTTTTTCAAATGCTTTTGGTAATGTTAGACAAGGAAAATGCAATCAGGGAATGACTTTCCAAATGAAGTAACAGTGGTAATCATAGGTTCAATGTTTCTTCTTAGCCATTAATGTATAATGGAGGTAATGGATTGCATGTTTGAGCAGTGTTTTGAGACTCATAAAATATGGGAGAATAGTGAATAATACCTTGTGGACTGTGAAGTAGTGTCAATAAGGTTGAAGGATCTTAAGATCTACAATACCATGAAACAATGAGTCCCTTGTAGTAAGTAAGTAGGTAGTCGATAGGGCATAGTTTGATTTTATAGAAGGATTACGAAGGAATCTTTAAAGTGACAGTGAGTGATCTATTTTAAAGGATTGCAGCTAAAGTGCACGTATCAATCTTAAAGGTAGTTAGCAAAGTAGTAAATGTGCAATAAAATCAAACCCTACATAGCAAACAATTCACAATTTTATCTTGCACAATGCCTTGAGTTTGAAGACAAAAATCTCATTATATCTTGATGAAAGTAGTGACCTTAATGGTCAATCACAATTTAAAATCATGATTTTAAAACATGCTATTGTGCTTATGGATGCAACATTTTCAGCAAGGCAGTGAGTGGTGGTTTGGAACAATGGCAGGTATGAAGGACTTGCTTTATATGCATACTATGCAGTCTAGCTTAAGACAGCATTCTTAGAAGAGATTGAAGGTGGATTATGGAACTCAAGGGTTACCATGAAAAGGATTAAAGAAAAGACTAAGATCTATTTAAAAGCCATGGTCATGAAGATATTAGAATTTATTGATCCCACAAAATTTGGTTTACAATTTCACAAGGAGATTCCACGATTTTTTGATTTGAAATCACATATTTTTAGAAATATAATGATTTAAAGCCTTAAAAAATTAGAAACCATTCAATTGAAGAGGGGTTTGAGTTAAGAGCCCCTTGGATGAGGAACCCACTAGTTTTTAAACCATACCTATAATGAAGTCTCCTTTACACCCTATCAAAATCTTAAAAACCACTTTTAATTTTACCTTTTGGGGGATCAAATGAATTCATTTAAAATTTATTTTTGTATGTAGTCCCACCTTATTATAAAGCTTCCCAAAAGGAAGTATAATTTTAAATAGAAATTTAGATATTATTATATTTATTTTTTATTTCTTGTGAATGTAGGTTTTTCATTGAAAATCAAGCTCCCTGTTTTCCACATGTGGAAAAATAGAAGATTATCAAAAAAAAAAATTAAAAATATGAGTGCACCAGATATTGAAGTCCTTGATCCAAAAAAAAAATAAAATTGAATTTTGATACATGCAAAAAGATGTAGGGTTCTCTACAAGTCACGCCTATGTAGGGTGTAATTGCTTTGAATTTAAAGGCTTGATTAAGGAAAAAATATTCAACAAAATCTATGAAACCAGGGTGGAGGCACTTCAAGATATTGCAGTTACAAAATCTAAATTCAAAAAATAGAATTTTATCCTCCATGGAAAAAAAATTACATGTCATTATTTATCTGGTGCCACTCCTCAAAAATGGTGTTTACCAACAAAAAATAGTTTTTGAAGGAGATGGAAAAAGAAGTGCAATTTGATTCCAATATTTTTTAAAAATATATATTTAGAATCTACAGACAAAATGACACAAATCACTAGTTTTCATCATCTTCAAATTCTTCATGGTTTAGCCTTCGTTACTGAGAGTGAAGATTAGTTAGAAAAAATTAGTTTAGTGTCAGGTTTAGTAAAAATTATAAACCCGGTGTGTGGGATGCCCATTAAAGATGCTCATGCAAAACCCTAACTTAATTTAGATTGCGAAAGGGCAGTGTGTTGGGGAAGATTTAGTCCATTTATCTATCATAGGAAAGTATCATTTATTTATTTTTAAATTAAAGAAATCATTCTAAACCCTATATATATGATACATTGATATAAAGCATACAATTAATTTTTTTTTAAATGAAAAGAATCGATTCCCTCGAAGCACTTCTATATAGGATACATTGATGCTTGAAACATCTAGGAAGGGAATTTGAAGTTAATACAAATATATGTCATTAAGTGCTTAGTTTACTAAATGGTAAGTGAACAATGGAAACCCTTGTTGAGTAAGAGTAGGAATAGGATAAGTAGCAATGAATCTATGCCTCCTATCATATACATCTCCCTTCTTTGTTCTCTGTCATTCTTTATTGAAACACTTCTCCATTTTGGTGGGCTATGCTTGAAAATAAGGTTTCGACAAAAGTTTTAGAATATATGAAAATGAAAACTCCATTCTGTCGGGCTACGCTTGAAAAATAAGATTTTGACGAAAGTTTTGAGTATGTTTATTAAATTTTTAGAGTATTTTGGCAAGCTATATTCTTGATTCCTTAAATGCTTTATTCAAATGGATTGTGACTAAATAAATGACTAACTATTTAGTCATTTTTATTTGTGTGACTAAATAATTTTTAGTCAATGACCAAATTAGTCATTTATTTACTCATTTATAGCTGAGTTACAAAAAATGAGTAGAATTTAGTCATTCTTAGTTGTTGTGACTAAAATTTTTAGTCACCTGGTTATTTATTTTCCAAATTCTACTAGTAAGATCTTTAAGCTTGTCCCACATTTGCTTAGGATTTGTAAATTTTGAAATATGGAATTGCAAGTTATCAGAAACATGAAGACCAATGATGCCAATCTCTTTATCTAACTTGTTTCAATAAGTAAATTTTTTAAAATCCATAGTAAACTACATTTGTTGTTCATTGATAATTTTTCATAACCCCTTAGATTGAATTAGTTGTTGTACTTTGACTTTTCATGTGTGGAAATTATGTGGTGTTAACAAGTCAATTTTTGGATCCATGATGCACACACAACAAGAGACTTGAATTATGCCTTACTAAACCCCCAAAGTTGTATTATATCTAAATGTTGACCCCCTAGAAAGATGCAAAATAAGAATTACAAGCTTTTGTCAAGTTTGGAAGCCAAATCGTCCATTTTTAACTCACAAATATTTTTACAAGTATGAAAAAATGGGCTTTCCAAAACTTAATTTGGACTACAAATCTAGAATCCTTGTGAAATTCTGATGATTTAAAAAAAAATGTTTTTCCATTTTCAACAAATGGAGTGAAAATCATGCCTTGTCAAAAATTGCACAAAATGCACTGATATATGGAGGTCAAAAAATATATTAAAAGGTACAATTTTGAAATCCTCTTGACACTAATTTTTGTAGAATGGAAAGAGATTTACATTAACTATTCTCACTTGAAAAATTGACTCCCCATTTGCAAGTTATGCAAAAACGTAAAAAGACCCCCCTTATAAGCTTGTATGACCCACACAATTAATCTTGATTGCTAGCATAAATAAAAAAATACAAGTTATGATAACATTTAATGTGACCACCAACCATTGTTTTAAATGCTACAACAATAATTGAACAACTATAACATTAAATGGCTAAGTGTTCCCGTCAAAGCAAAGAGGAGACTGAGAGGGAGTTGTTGAGAGATTCTTGAAGGAGATGGCACGTGGAAGAATAACCTTGTTGATCATGCCTTTGGAGAGATTGATATAAAATATGCTTCTACTAAGAGAGAGGACCCAGTTGTTGAACATCCTAGAACCCCTTTATTTCCAACAAAATTCATATTATCATGGCCTTGGTTATACACCTCATGCTCAAGACATTGGTACCCATCATAAGTCCATATTCCATCAAAATAAACCTAAGTATCCTAGTCCATCAAACCTTCCATCTATCCTTGGTCCTT
>VDFB02065461.1:0-64741 GCA_007258455.2 Sequoia sempervirens
CTTTAGCAAGGTACCATTTAAATCCATTAGTTCACAAGGGCCCAAGACCTAATGTGAATGTTTCAACCACATTACAACACTAAATCAAGGCAACGTTAAGCTCAAATTCACGAGGGCCCAAACAAGTGTGAAAATGTCCCCAATGACATTTTTCGACACTACAATTATGTACATCACTATTTTATTTGATCTCCATTCCTATCATTTTATACCTACCTACATAATTGTTATATTATGCATTATTGACATCTACTTTGCATGATTCATATGTTAGAGTAATCATGCATAGCTAATAATTAATTAATCTTTAATTGATTATTAGTCTAATTTATTTCATGCACTTAAGCTAAACTTAGGAGTGTTTTTTATGTTAATTGAAGTGCTCACTATTATTAGATCATTATGTCTCATTGCATGAGATGTTGACACTTGTCATGATCTAATCCCCTTATCATTTAGGTTTGCTTCTATATAGTACTCAAACCTCATTGTATTATCTCTCGAAGACTGAAGATCTCCTTGAAGTCTCTTGAGATTCATGGAAGCTTTTCATTCTGTAAGTTTTTCTTGTTGAGGAATAGACAATCTTTTTTTTTTGTAGATCTCTTGCATGGAAGGTGTCTTTGTTCATTGTTTGATCCTACATCTTGTGTTATTCACAATTGATTATTAGTCTAATTCATTTCACACACTTAAGCTAAACTTAAAGGAGTGTTTTTTATGTTAATTGAAGTGCTCGCTATTATTAAATCATTATGTGTCATTGCATGAGATGTTGACACTTGTCATGATCTAATCCCTTTATAATTTAGGTTTTCTCCTATATAGTACTCAACCCTCATTGTATTATCTCTTGAAAACCAAAGATATCCTTAAGTTTCTTGAGATTCATGGAAGCTTTTCATTCTGTAAGTTTTTCTTGTTGAGGAATAGAGAATCTTTGTTTTTGTAGATCTCTTGCATGGAAAGTGTCTTTCTTTGTTGTTTGATCCTACGTCCTAGGAAAGAGGTATTTTTGAAATTTATTCCCTCTTTACTTGATGGAAAAGATAATGATTAACTTCCCTCTCCCATCATGGTGGATGAGGTTTGATAGATAGTGCCTCATTTATTTTTTAAATATTTTTGGCACATTGTTGAAAAGGACATAGTTGGAGTAGTGCATGAATTTTTCACTACAACTTTTTTTTATCTTTAATTCCTAAATAAAGGGGTATGAATAAATTTTATGTTTTTAGGCTCATTATTTCATGTAACTTAATTTATAAGATTTTATCTAAAAAATTACCCCTTTTTTTGGAAACTATTTTTCCTAAAATTATCACTCCTTAGCAAAGTGTGCTTGTGTAAAATTAACAAATTTTGGATTCAATTATTTTGGTTCATAAGGTTTTATATTCTATGGATAAGAGAGGAAAATATAATTTTATTTTAAAATTCAATCCAGGATTAAGAATTGGGGCAGTGGGCCTAGCTTGATTGGCTAAAGCATCCTGTTGCAGGCAAGAGGTCATGAGGTCTAGTCTCCCCACCGTCCCCGTGGTATCGGAGGGCATGTCGCGCTAGCGCCACCGGTCACGTGAAATTTTTTTACCAAGCACACTGCAGTTTATAGGGGGATGGATACCCAACCGATTCTTGTAGTCTAAAAAAATATCCAAGATCAAGAATTATGATACAGTCTCTTGAACTTTCCTTGTAAAATTCATCTGTAAATTTTCTATTATTGTCAATAGATTTCCAACTAGCCTTTTCAAAACCTTTAGGAACTTAAGGAAAGGGGATACTTTATCCCCCTTTTAATCATTATCTTTGTTAAAACCTTTGGTCATAAACTCATGTTTTCCATTCAACAACATAGAATTAAAGGTTTCAAACCAACCTCAAACTATAATCTGATGTCCCATCAAAAATTCATCAATGACATTGCTATTATGGGGGAAGCTGCTATGAGGGAAGTCAAAGAAATTAAAAGTATATTTTCAAATTATGAAGAAGTATCAAAATAAAAAAATAATATTTCCTCAGAGTACTATTTTCTTTCAAAATATGTTTGTGAAAAGGTAGAAAAATATTGTAAAGGTTTTTGGATGCAAGAAACAAGATCTCCCTTTAGTTTGCATTGAAATTCCATTATTCAAAGATAAAGATTTGGATTCATTTTGGTGCTCACTACTTGAAAGATTCCAAATAAAGTTAGATGGCTAGAAGAATCTACTACTTTCCTTGGTAAAATTTAGTTGCTAAAAACTACTCTCTAAAAAATTTCGATTTACTATGTCTTTTATAAAATTTCCTCCTAAAATTATTTTAAAAATTGAACTTATTTAAAGGAATTTTCTATGGTCAAGATCAAATGAGAATAATCACATTTCTTTGGTTCCTTGGGACCAAGTTTTCTAACCTAAAAAGTTAGATGGAGTTGAAATCCATAAGCTTAAGTTATTTAAAATGGTTCTCAATGCCAAAATTGCATGAAGGCTTATGTAAGAGAATATTTTGGAATACAGTTTTCCGAAAAAGAAATGTGAGACAAGGGCTAAGAATATTTTAAGAAACAATGATCTTCCTCCTTCTAGTTCAAATATATGGATGAATACTTACTTCACCAAAGACATCTTAAAGAGATGAATAAAAAGGAAGCTAAGTAATGGAAAATATATCAAGTTTTAGGAGGAAATCTAGCTTCTTGAAAATCCTTTGGATTCTATGGAGGATATGGACTCTCTTCTTAGGGGTTGAAAATAGCATCTTGGTGAGTTTTTAGACTATTTTGTGTTCTCCAAGCAAGGGAAACAATGGATTTTATTTAACAAGCTACTCGTGTCTAAGGATTCTTTGTCACTTATTCCAAAATTATAATTTCTTTTAGCTAATATCCATATACATCAAGGTGAGGTGGTAGATTCTCTAGTTTGGCCCCCTTCTCCTTTTGGTTACTTCTCTATTTTTCCTAATTTGATTTGATTGGGTCATTCTAGTCTCTTCCCTTTTGGTTACTTCTTTATTTTTTTCTAATTTGATTTAATAATGTTCGCCCTTGGTAGTATTGAACAACCTAGAACATTTATTTTGACCAAAAACCAACCCTATGACCCAAAAATTAAGTTTTTATATTTTATAACTTAAAAATCACACTTTTTGTAATCTTATTAATAGAATCAAGGTTGAGACACCTTTCCTAATATTTTGATACAAGTGGAAATTCCTAACCTTATTCCTCGTTTTATATTTTATAAATTTCCTGTTGGAGTTGATAGTGAACCCCACAAGTCCCAAAAATCACCTACAACCAAAACACCTATCACAACTAAATAGAAAAAGCAATGATTATACTCATACAACCTTGAGAAGACAATTGATCCTTACAAGCATTTGATATTTAGATTAACCTGTAATGTATTGTAATGAATATGAATTATTACAAAGTACAAATGAATTCTTATAAAAGAAAAAGCACAACCTAGATGAGGATTTGATTAGATTGTGACAAGTGTCTTAATCCTATACAATGAGACAACTTGACCTATAAATAGCTTGAAATATAATAATAAAAAATCACTCCTAAGTTTAGCTTAAGTAATTAAAATAAAAGAAACCTAATAATTAATCAATGATTAATTAATTATTATGTGATTGTCTATTTACTCCAACACCCCCCCTTAAGATCAACTTAGGGAAGAAATAAACACCTAATAAATAATGTAATGATGGAGATATGGATGGATCCCAGCTACAAGGCCTAATGATGTACCCATGTACAAAAAAATAAAATCTCTCATAATTAAAGAAAAGGAGAAAACCACATGGGGAAAAACCCTCTCCAAAAGAGAGAATTTAAAATTTGCAATAGTGAAAGAAGGATATGAGGATTCAATGTGACCCCCCTAGGACTAATTTTTTCACACAAGTACAATAGATGTCCCCCTAGTAGGAGAGAAAATGAGGATATGAATCCCCCCATAAAGACAGAGCTCTTGTGCCAATGATGGAATCTTGAAGACAAAACATGATCCACTACTCACAATATAACATTTCTCCCCTTAGAAAGACACATATCCATTGGTGATTGGAGGAGTCATTCCAAAAATATGGAAGAATCGGGAATCCAAATCCAAATGATGTGTGCCTCTAAAAACTGCTCAAGTGTCCATATGTCAAAATGAGATTATGTCAATCCAAGATCTAGTGAAGACTGATATAGAACAAGATCCAAAGATGATGAAGATGATGGGCCAATAGTGATGATGTGGTTTCCAAAAAAAGGAGATGAATTTCCTCAAAGTAATCCTCCAAATATCCAATTTAGGACTCTACAAACAACGATGATATGTCTGCAAGATACAAATCCCAAGTAGTTATGTCTGAAAATGTCATATGTCCTATTGCATTGGACCAGTAGGGACCAAGGATGTAGCAATGCCAAGATGATCAAGAACAATAGGAGATGGAGATTGGGTCTTGATCTAAAGAGTGGGAACATGAAGCCAAATCTTTGAACCATCAAAGCATGCAAGACTTGTGATATACTCAAGCTCCTCTAAAGTATCATCATCAAAGGGTATGCAATTTGCATCTACAA
The DNA here is from genome assembly GCA_007258455.2 of Sequoia sempervirens. Lineage (NCBI taxonomy): Eukaryota > Viridiplantae > Streptophyta > Pinopsida > Cupressales > Cupressaceae > Sequoia > Sequoia sempervirens. The sequence goes on from VDFB02065461.1 coordinate 4,583, forward strand.
GAGGAATGAGACAATTTGCAACAAGATCATCTGTGAATGGAGAGATATGAGAGTTTCCATAAATCTCCCAAATTTGAGTCTAAAGTGTGTGGGGACAATCAATGTCCAATATAGCACACATAGTGTCAAGATCAACACAAGAAAAAATCACTCCTACCACATGATCACTAATAATACCTATAATATAGGGGGATTCGCTACTCACAAGTTCTCTTCACTCAGAGAGCCTCATGGGGTGAACTGCCCTATACTACCTCAATGGAACAATAGCGAGAGTTTTAGAATCCTAAAGGGCAGGTCACAGAGATTCTCTAGACAAACTGACAAGCTCTCGGCCAAAGGACGTCAACGCAGAATACAGACGACAGCACAACGCACTGGTGTCCCAAAGGCATGTTGGCATCTCGTATGGACCAGAAAGTAATTTTATCATAGAAAATTCCTAAATGACCACTTCTACTCTGAATGCTAAAAACCATAGAATACAGTAAAATAACAGAAAGTGATAGAACTGAGATTAAGTAAAGAGTAAATAATAAAGATAAGGGGAAGAAAGGAAATACTTACAACCATGAGAGTGATGAAGCTTCCATCTTGTGAGTGTCTTCAATACATGCACACAAGAGGGAGAGAGAAATTGTTGGGTGGTTGTATAGGGGCCTGCCTCAGTCAAACCTCGTTTTAGTGTTCCCACCTCCACAGATAGCCAAGAAGGTAGAGAGAAAAGTAGAAATGAAATAAAGAGCACTTAAAGCACTACAAAACAGTGTTATGCTACTCAACCAAGTAATAGAGGAGAGGAGTGAAAGATTACCACCTCCACCAAAAGTGCTCAAGGCTAATGGGGGAAAAAATGAGAGGAACTCAAGCCTCTACTGCAATGGTGTTTTGTTCCACACTTGCTCTACTGAAGTGGTGGAGTGTTGATGTTGTTGCTGTGAAGTGTAAAGTGTTTGGGGATTGAAGACATGGTGAAGAAGCTGCTTAGAGCTTGTGAAGCTTGCGAATGAAGTGAAGAAGTTGTGGAGAGATGTGTAGAGGATAGTAGAAGATGGAAGAAGATTAGAAGAAGCTGAAATGCATATGGAAGGGATGAATTTGAATGGGAGATGATGAAAACGGCCATATTCGGGTCGATCGGCTGAGGAGGGCGTTACAAATTGACCCCCAATGGGAAGTGTAACACCTCTGTAGGCTCCAGACGTGGGAATTTTTTAGGGACGTTTGCACGCCACATGGGCGTCCCTGATAGAAACGCCTCCACCGATGCTCAAAATAGGCGCCAAGTGTGATGCAAGCAGCAGGATTAGGTGGAATTAAGCCTCTGAACTTGGTTTTCTAAAGTGGATAAAGGCAAAAAGGGGATTTGCACATGGGGTGCAAATTCACTCTTATACAATACCCCATGCTAATCTACTCTTTGGTGTGTTTGGTGTGGGTATGATTCTATAAATATAAGGAAAAAGATCAAGCCACCTGAGATGTGTCAAGATGTCGTTTCACCAAGACTTGTAATTATCCTTTTCTAGGATGACCACAAAAGGATGAACATAAAACCCATGATACTTCCTTAAATGAAAAATTAGAGACTGATAAACTCAATGCATGTAAAGTAGATCAAATGATGTCATCTCATGCAAACATACCCTTTCTAAGTGCCAAGATGTCCAAGTAATTAAGTAGAATGTGAAATCATAAAAAAATGAATAAAATTTAGTTGGGGCAGATTCTGCAAAAAGTGCATGAACAATTTTGAAGAGCTCTGAAATACCTTTCTAATACTGCAAGAATCACAAAAAATCAGAGATTCGTGTGAAAATTTATAAGCTCGAAAGTAGAAAATGATTATTTGACTTTGATTGAGAATAAAATGAACCAATAGTAAAATTTGATAATGAGACCTACACAATTAGAAATTGTGCAAAACCAAAGCTTTTCGATGATATCTCATTTGCCCGATTTTGACATTGTATGACTAAGTTATGCCAAAAAGAAAAAAATTGCTCCTTTATGGAAAATGGGGGCTAGGAGGGGACAAAGTGTAGTCCATACGATTGACATCAATAAGATATTCCTAGAATATTCCTTGTGGTTGCGAAAAATTACTAGTCTACTTGAAAAAATCTCACCCGTCAAAATATTCCTTCTAAAGTTAGAATATGTTGTGGTTGGTGCCGAAATTGTCAATAGAATCTTAGAAGATATGGTTGTTGGAAAACCTTTCGTCCATCACCGTGATTTTCTTTTTTGGGCCATATGGTGCTATATTTTTGTTGGTTGGGGGAGTTTTTACACCATCAACTCTCATTTGGCCACCGATGGAGTTTGGTATTGCTGGAGGGCAGACAACTTGATTGTTGCCTGCATTAGCTGCCTTTTTTTAAAACCTAGCTTATTTAATGGTTTTTTTTCAATTTTTTTGGAAATTTTCAATAAAAAAAAATTAAAAATGAATTTTTTTATCAAACTTGTATAGGTTAGTATGGATTCGTACAATTGTATGGATTTTTGTGCACAAATATCTAGTGCTTAATTTTTTCTTCTTTTGCAATTGCTCCTTTTTTGACAAAACGACAAGCAATCCTTAGGTTTTTGGCCATTTTGGACTCAACGGTGATGATCGTTTCACTCTAGGATGAGTTGATTTTTCCCTCAAGGATGGATCTCTCAAAATTTAGATAGGAAGTCATAGATTTGGTGATCTAATGCCATGTTGGATTTGATAATGAACCCAACATCTCCCATAAATCATCTGCAACCAAAATGCCTATCACAACTAAAGACAAAAAACAATTATTATACTCATGCAACCTTGAGAAGATAATTAATCCACACAAACATATGATATTGAGATTAACCTATAATGTATTGTAATGAATCTGAATTGTATCTATGAATTATTACAAAGTACAAATGAAACCTTATAAAATCAAAAGTGCAAACCCTAGATAAGAATTTGATTAGATTGTGATAAGTGCCATAATCCTATGTAATGAGACAAATTGACTTATAAATAGCCCAATCTAATAATAAAAAACACTCCTAAGTTTAGCTTAAGTAATTAAAGTAAAAAGGGCCTAATAATTAATCAATGATTAATTAATTATTAGGCAATTGCCTATTTACTCAAATATTTCCTATATAGTTATGCAAGTATATATTTTGTGTCTATTTTATTTATGATACATAAGCTACTCTTACACATCTTTCTCTATTTTACATGTTCCCATGGAGCACATATGGAAAGGATGTCGAAAACATAGAGATATCTAGTAGGGTTCATTACTTTATATGAGCCTAGTATCCTTTTTATGTCTAAGTATTTACTTTTATACATGTTTTATGAGGAGTCATTTACTTTGAGGTACATGATTGTTTTAGGATTCATGTGCACCTCAAAGTTGGGGGAAAATGTATTGGTGAAATCTACATGTACCCATACCAATTTTCATTTCATTTTATGTCAATTTAAGAAAATATCAATAATGAAATTAATTATCGACATATGATGCAATCCTATGCAAAGTTGGGCTCATTTCTTTATCCTCAATCCATCCATATTTAAACATATTCTTGCACATTTGGCCTTACCTAATATATTTCAATGCATATTCCCATACACTTGACATTATTACATCCCCCATAGATATTATTGATCCCTTATCATGAGCCCATCCCAAAGGTGCAAGAATGATCCTATTGATCTTATACGTTCTAAATTTCAAGAAATTGAATTTAAATGTTGCCAACTCTTACCTATTTTATTCTCACCACAAGTTGACTTGGTATGATTTTTGTGTGAATTTTTCTATGTAGTGGTATTCAAAGTCATTCATTTCAACATTAAATCACCTCTTAGCAATATCCTAGAATCATCCAATTTCCAAAAGAATTTAAGAAGCATTTATTAGAGGGATACTTCAATTAGTGAACTAAAAGAAACAATATTTACTTTAGAACCATCAACTAGGACATTGCACCCTTTTTATTGTTTACCAATCTTTAGCATGACTTTAAAGGTAGTCTCTCTAGGTGTTTGACCTAGGAGAACTTGCCTCTAGCAATATGACAACCTCCTTAAGGTATTTTATAATATTGTTAGTCCTTACAATCAACAAGAAGTAGATAATCTAACAAACTAGAGAGCAAACATGCGAAATTAATATGATTAGATATGTGGGCTACATGATAGATTCACACCCAAAGTGATCCAAAACTACGAACTCAATTAGAATCAATGACGACTCATCACTTAATTATAGATAGTGTGCACACCCAACTTCCCTATTTTTCTACACTAAAACAATCATCTACATATCACTAGATTACATTTTTTTTTTTTAATGACACAAACTAAATACTCCAAAACTTCACATTTACTTTCTTAATTTAACATTTAATTATTCAATTATCACTTCCACAACTATCATTTATTCCTACATATTTATCATCTATTAAATTACCTAAACTAAAATTAACAAAAAGTTATATTATTTACAAATAAATTGAAATTTATATATTAATAATTAATAAAAATGTGCTAAAAATAAAAACGATCTCAATCTTAACACAAGAATAAAAAATTCAAAGTTATACCATGAAGGGGGCATTGTAAATTATGAAATGGTTCCAAGTTAAGCATGATGTCAAAAAACCACATTTGTACTTTTTGCCACAATATATAATCAATTTCTTTTACCATTAACAATATAAAAAAATTAAATTAAATTAAAAATATAAATTAAAATCTAATGTTATTTTTAAGCAACATAAATTTTTTGGACTCTTATAGCTAACTTACAAACTTTAAATACATTTTGGTCCGAAGTACTAAGCATGTGGGAAAAGTAGTCATCTTGGTGATGTTTTATTATCCAAGGGACCACTTTTCAAAGATGACATTGAAATATGAGGTAGAATTGACAATCATAACCACTTCAATAAGAAAAGAAGTATACCAACCTTGTTTATCCACTTGTCCTTGACTTTGGGGCCCAATGCAACAAATCACTCCTTTGGCATACAAAGTGCTTTACAATTGTAGTATGGTCATAAGTCATTGTAGTTTGAATATCTAGAGCGCTCTCTTTTAGGTGATTTTGAAAATGAAGACCAAGTGCCTATTAGTGACATCACCATTATTTATTTATTTATTTCATTGTAGGAGCCTTTTTATAAATTACAATGCATTGGTAAACTTTTTTTACATAATCAGTGACACTGGTGTGGCACACCCTTTGATACCACGGGGATGGGGGAGACTCCAATGACATTGGTGTGACACGCCCTTCGATACCACGGGGATGGGGGAGAGTAGACCTCCTGACCTCTTGTCTGCAACAAGATGCTTTAGCCAATTGAGCTAGGCCCCCCACCCTACATCACCATTTGTTAAAACCACTTAATTCAAATGTTTTGATCAATATAAAAAAAATAGTATTTTTTAATTAGTTGTAAGTTTTTATAAATGTGTAAAGGATACTATTGTAGATGTTTATGTGTATGTGTAGACATTATATTGTATGTGATTTTTGCGGTCTATTGTATGTGATTTTTGCGGTCTATTAATTTGTTTATTTAGAGGAGATAAAGATTGTAAAATAGTAATTATTTTTGTTGAACATGATAATCGAGTTGTTAAAATATATTTAGTTGTGAACTTAAATAACTCTATTCAAATAATGGCAGCATGATTTTTAGATCAAAACTATATATATAGAATCAATGCAAATAAATTACAAATAAATGAAAATATCTCACTATAGTCAGTTCTAAACCATCAAAAAATTGTGGGGCAATGAAGTTCGTACACTATTATAGTAATTACGAGTAATCCTAGATGACTTAAATTCTTGCTAGTCATTTTTTGCACCAAAGCAATAAAATGATATTAGATCATAGCACAATATTGAATTAATTTTTGCAAACATATAATTAGATATATATAGCGTACAATTATATTTATTGTAAGCCTTTTTCAAAACCATCAATAGTTTAAAAAGTTAAGGATGCAATTTTATAGAAGAGGATTTCGTTGAAGGTATAACTAATTTTCATATTAATTTACCTTATAACCTCACAATAATGTCATCCAATCAAAATTAATAGAATTGAAATTTGAACCTTAAATTAATGTTTGAATAAGAATTTAGACATAAATACCATTTTTAAAATTATTAAATAAAAAAATTAATTAGAAATTATAAAATTGTTTATTTTTTTAATTTTGTATAATATTTTTTTAAAATAATATTTTTACACTAGTAATTGAAAGTTATAATTAAAAAAGAGATTTAAAATGTATAATTTTCATTATTTTTCATTCATTGAATTTTTTAATGAGATTTTATTTATCGGTTTAGAATGTTCAATTGCATTCAATGAGAATTAAATCATTTTTTTTATTTTGATCCAACACACCAACGAATAAATTTGATGGTCTTTAATATTTTAAAAATATAAGTATATATTATTATATTTATTCCTAATAAAAATTGAATAATTGTAAACTTCGAAGATTTAATTATACCTAACATGTATTGAATTATGGTGGGCTTAGAAGGCTTTAAATTGTGTTTTAATATTTTTTGTGTGAGAATAATTATATTCGTTGACTTCAACATTATGTGAAGAAAAATTAAACTACATAACTTTATCGCCAACTTTACTTCAATCATATGAATAAAAATATTATAGTTAAAAAAAAGTCACAACATTTTATTTTTTTAATGAAATTGTATTAATTTTTTAATATTTTTAAAATAAAATCCTTTTGAACAAGAAAATTAAAGTGGTGGCTTTACCTAAATGATCCTTCTAACCTGGGATATCATAAACATAACAAAATTAAAACAAGCCTTTTTTATTTTGATTTTTAAGATTAAAAGTTTTAAATATTATTTTTAGAAAAAAATTAAAAATATCTTACATACTATTTTAAAAATGGCGGAGAGGAGGAAGGTCTGTAAAAGCTGCAGTGACCACGATTTTTGTGGGAATGGAGGACCACAGTACAGAAGAAACTATGTTCCAAGACAAGGTGGTCGGCCATGGAACCCTCCATGGAGTGCACCAAAACAAGCATGGAAGGTTTCGGCAAAAAATGGAAAGAGACTCAACAACCCTATGAATAGCAAACCGGACCAGGAGGGGTATCCTAAAAGGAATAGATGGGGTTATGCGAATATGCGTCTAACTAAGCCAGTGGATTTTAGGAAAGTCGAAAGGAAATTTTGGAGGCCAAAACAAAGTGGAGATTCGACCCCAGGAGATAAGGTAAATCCTTCCTTTGAACATACCACAGTGGTCTCCTTATTAGTAGATGGTAAAGCATGGAATGACTCTGTTAGTTTGTTTAAAGAAAAAGCTTTCTTTATGAAATGGGGAGGCCCTTGGCCGGCTTTCAATAGGGTTAGAAAGTGGTGTAATGAACACTGGGGAGAAGCAACTATTTTGAAGACTCTACCCAACAGATTTTATCTTGTTATATGCCCAACTGTTGTAGACAAAGAATGGATACTGAATAGTGGTCCTTTTCTGATGGGGGGAAAAGGGTTTTTTATAAAAGACTGGCTACCGAACTTCAACCCTAAAACGAAGATGGTCTTAGAGGTCCCGATATGGGTTCGCTTGTATAATCTCCCCCATGAATACTAGGATTTAGAAACCCTAAAATTGATTGGTAACAAGTTGGGAACTTTTATTAAAGCAGATGAAGCTATTGCAAATAATGACTACAGTATGTATGCACGAATCTGTATTCTCTAGCAAGCGATACACCCTCTCCCAGCTATAGTGGAAAAAACAATAGGGAAAGGAATCTGGAAGCAGAAGATTGAAGTAGAAGAGGCAATTGAAATGTGTAAAGTATACAAAGGGGTTGGACACTCGGTTGGTGAATGTAGACATTCTAAAAAAGGGAAAGGGTTGGAGCAGAATGCTTTAACGGACCTGCTCTTGATCAAGGAGGGGGCTTCCAAGCTGAAGATAGTGGTTTTATGGAGGCTATGTCAAGAAAATGGGAAAATACTGATCATAATAATTAGGGTTTGAGCAACTCATAAATGGCTCTGGGGTTGTGGATGGATTCTCAAACAGTGACACAACCAAAAGGTACTGGTTGGGACGAACTTGTGAACAATTCAAGGTCGGTGATCATGAGCTCAAAGGTAGCCCCTATCTAGGTAAGTACGGAGGTATCGTGTGAGTATGAAAAAAATTAGAGGATGTCCTTGTCACTTTGGGTGAGAATATCTTACCAGAGTAGAAAGTTGTTCCTGAGGAGGGTGGATCGTAGGAAGCTATGGACGTGGTTTTAGATGGTTTTTTTGAAAAGAATAGTACAGTCTTGGGAAAGCAACTAGAAATGGAAAGCTCTGGAAAACAGTTTTCCAATCTTGAGGACACTTCTTTGGTCCACCCTGTAAATTTGGGTTCGACCTCTAGATCCCACCAAGATATATTGTGGGGAGAAAAACCAAGTGAAGAGGGGGAGGAAAATTTGGGTTTGCAAAATGTTTCTCCTTGAGTTAAAAATTAGAAGGTAGGTGAGAACTTTGAAGGTGAAGAACCTTTTTTTAAGGATATAAAAATCTCTCCAATTAGGAATTTGGAGAGCTCCCTGGATGAGGCTAGAGATGAGGAAGGTTTGTTTGAGGATCTGGAATCTGAATACCCTTTAGAGGAGGAGGCCAGCGGAGGGAATGACTTGGGTTTAAATGCAAAGATTGGTATTCTTGGAAAAAGATCCCTGGAGCAAACAATGGAAAAACGGAGAAGAATAAAGATTGGTGAGAAGAAGTGTGGTCCCAAGCCAATCCAGGTAAAACTGGAGATTGTAGGCAATGCTACAGGACAAAAAAATTTGAGAGCAAGAAAAGGCTATGCCTTTTCCTGGGGGCAATGAAGGTCCTCTCGTGGAATGTCAGGGGCAGTAATGCCCCTGACAAGATTTGTTTGATCAAGAGATGTCTTTATCAAACGAGACCAGACATAGTGTTGCTACAAGAATTGAAGTTAAGTGGGGTTGAAATTGAATCATTTCAAAAGAGTTCCAGGTCGTGGAAGTGTTTTGTTGTGGAAGCAATAGAAGCCTCGGGTGGTCTAGGGATTATTTTTAAAGAAGAGATGGTGAAGTTACAACTTCTTCGTACAAACAAGTCATGGCAATGGGTAAATGTTATTTCTAAACAATTGCTTTCTAGCTTTTCTCTCATAAATGTTTATGGTCCAGTTAATATCATTGAAATGAGAAGGGTATGGGCTACTATTTCAGAGGTTTTGACAGCTGAGAGCGAAAGATTCTTCCTTCTAGGTGGTGATTTTAATGCAATTTTACAGCCTTCTGACAAAAGAGGGGGCCTTGGCTGGTTAAACCAAAAATAGAAAGATTTTAGTGATTTTGTTACCTCTAATGGTCTATTTGAAATTCAATTTAAGAGTGGGAAATTCACCTGGACAAATAGGAGAGCTAGTTTTCTAAACATCTCCAAAAAATTGGAAAAAAAATTTATAGCTCAGAACTAGGCCAAATTTTAATGGACTTTTCAAGCAGAGATCCTACCTATAACAAGCTTGGATCATTATCCTATTAGTGTGAGAATCCAAGAAGAGGAAGTGCATGAGCGTTGTCCCTTTAAATTTGAAAAAATGTGGTTAAGGGAGGAAGGTTTTTTTGAGCTAGTAGTAGATTGGTGGACAAACGCACCATCAAGACGGGGAAATAAAGCTTTCATTTTCTTCAAAAAATTGCAATTTGTTAAGGAAAGATTGAAAAAGTGGAATAGGGAAGTGTTTAAGAACATCTTTATAGAAAAGTTCAGGCTGGAAAAGGTGTTGGGGGAGCTTCATTCTAAAGTCATTGATGGTGGTCTATCTGGGGAGGATTTTCAATTAGAGAAAAATCTGAACAAACAATGTTCAGAAGTTTTGGCTAGGGAAGAGATTTTTTGGCAATAAAAATCAAGAGAAACATGGCTTAAGGAGGGTGATAGAAACACGAAGTTTCTTCATAATGTTGTTAAGGTCAGAAGATCTAGTAATAATTTTTTTTCAATTCAAGATAAGAATGGGGTCAACCTTACAGAAAAGGAAGACATTTATAAGGAGGGTATACGTTTCTTTTCTGAAGCCTTTCAAGGAAACCAAACAGATTAAACTTTAGAAAATGAAGTGTTGGCGGTCATACCGTTGTGTGTTACAGAGGGCCAAAATACAACGCTCATGAAGGTAGTAACTTTGAAGAGGTAAAAACAAATATTTTCAGTCTTGGAGGAGATAAGGCTCCTGGACCTGATGGTTTTCTAGCCCTTTTCTTTTAGAAAATGTGGGATCTTTTGGGAAAGGATCTTTGGGAGGTGGTGGAGGAGTCAAGAGTTGGTGGGTTTATGCTTAAGGACTTCAATAATACTTTCATTGATTTAGTCCCTAAGAAAGAGGAGGTGGTGTCGTTTAATGATTTTAGACCGATTGCCCTTTGCAATACACTTTACAAGGTTATTACAAAGGTGATGGTGAACAGGCTTAAAGGTGTCTTGGACTTTGTGATTTCTTCTGAACAAAGTGGATTCTCCCCAAACCATTCCATTTATGAAGGGATAATCATAGCACATGAAGTAATACATTCTATATGTTAGAAACCAAGATCAGATTTGCAAACCAGAATAGACCTTCCACGGAAGAGAAAATTAGAAAAAGCAGAGAGGTTGCAAAAGAATGTGCAACATAATATTATTTGAGAGTTCAATAATTACATGATAAAGATTTGCTTTATAAAAGCAAAGATGCAAAACCCTAATCTTATCTTGAGCAACAAGATAGCTCAACAAGATAAGGATAAGAACCAATTAACCTAGGAATTAAATAATCACCTAAGTAAAATTATGTAAAGTGTAATTAAATATTAATTACACCAACACCCCCCCATAAGTGCAACTTAGGGAGAAGCAAATTATTATGCAAAGATGAGTCTCGGCAACAAGGCTTGATCAGGTACTCATTTACAAATGTAATGATGAAGTAGAGAAGGAAAACCCAGTGGGGCAAAACCCCCCTATAATGAGATGACTACTACAAAGAAGCACTGGAAGAACACTGTGGAGTAACACTATAATTACAATCTGACAAGCAAGGAAAGATACCTCTGTCTACAAGAAACCAAAACCGGAATCATAATAATGTGACAGCAGACCCGATGCCACGAAACACTGGAAAACTCACAAACTAGAACAACCCTAGAATCTATGAAGCAACAGTAGATGAGATGATGACAAAATCTGGAAACCGTGTATCTTGATGCCGATGCCAAACTGTGACTGAAACTCTTCCATGGGAAGGAGTACCAAAAAAGATTCTAGAACATTGACCATAAAAAAATGGCCCTCAAACTGAGAAGAATCTGAACCAATGAGAATCAAGAAATATAATCTCTCAACTGAAGTGTGAACCAATGAATCCAACATGTGCCAAGCAATAGCAAAAAAATGTGGCCAAAAGAAACTAGGAGACCAGATAACCCATGCGAGTTGTCAACAAATCAGATGAAATATGGAGATCAAAGTGAAAACTACACTCTAATCAGATTTATTACAATAACCCGACGATTGTAAAAGGAGAGCATACAAACATTCATAAATAGAAAAATAAAATAGACCTTAGATCTATGTAGAGGACTGAATCAGCTTTCCAACGCCGCAAGAATGACGAAAAATGGATCACCGAGTCAAAGAATATGCCCTCCGGAATGAAAAAAACAACATCTGAGTTCAAATTCCTGCAAAATAAATCTAGAGAAAAATCTGGTAAAAAAAACTTGCACCACTAGATCGGCGTCGAAATCAGCTTTCCAACGGTATCTCGTTTGCGAAAAACGGAGATCGTATGTAAAAAATATGCCTGATTTGGTGAAAACAGCTCCAAAATGCCCAATAAGGGTTGCAGGGCGCCTAGGGGGCTAAAAAAAATTAGCCCCTGGTCCTTTGCGCGACTAGGGGCTGGCGGATTTGGGGCTGGGACAGAGCCCCTAGTCGCCCATATGACCAACTACTCTGTAGAGGGGGCAAGGCGGCCGGGCGGGGGCTAGGCGCATAGCGCCCGGTCCCCCATAGGACCGCGGCCTATGTTGTTGGGGGCCCATGGGGGCTGGCTCGCTGGTGGCGCTTGGGCGGTGGGCACCGGTAGCAGTAGCAGGCCGGTGGCTGTTGGGTGGTGGAGCACTTTTATACTGGACGCGTCGGCCCGAATCCCAAGAAACACCATTTTTTTTAAAAAACATTTTTTATGCATTGGGAAGCGTGCTGGGGAGGCCATACAGCGTCCCTGGCAAAAAAAATTTGCCTCAGAAACAACTTTCTCCAAAATCAACGAAACAAAAGGCGATCTTAGGGTTTTTGGCCGTTGCAAACGCGATGGCGACCTCCGTTTGTGCCCAAAATGCTCCAAAAATTCGGCTACCCCCAGATCTTGCAAAAAATCTCTCAGACTGAAACCCTCACAGATCTGGCAAACGATGACCAAAATCTGCAAAATAAAAGTCAATCCTGAATTTTTCTAGCGCTCTAAATCCAATGGTGAGGCCCGATCTGATCCAAAATGCTGCATAGATGAACTCAAGGCATGATACCCTCGAGGAATCTGGAACAAACCCTGCAATGATTTTCTCAAAAATTTGAGAAGGGGCTGCAAATCAAGGCTCTGATACCATGTTAGAAACCAAGATCATATTTGCAAACCAGAATAGACCTTCCACAGAAGAGAAAATTAGAAAAAGCAGAGAGGTTGCAAAAGAATGTGCAACATAATATTATTCAAGAATTCAATAATTACATGATAAAGATTTGCTTTATAAAAGCAAAGATGCAAAACCCTAATCTTATCTTGAGCAACAAGATAGCTCAACAAGATAAGGATAAGAACCAATTAACCTAGGAATTAAATAATTACCTAAGTAAACTTATGTAAAGTGTAATTAAATATTAATTACACCAACACTATAAGGATAGCTCAAACAGAAAGAATGTTGGTGAAGTTGGACATCAGGAAAGCCTACGATGAGGTAAATTGAAGTTTCCTTTTAAAGGTTCTTAGGAGGTTTGGGTTTGTTGAGGCATGGATTAATTGGGTAGCATGTTGTATAAACTCTCCTCATTTCTCAGTGTTAATCAATGGTATCCCTCAAGGTTTTTTTAAATCAGAGAAAGGAATTAGACAAGGAGATCCTATTTCTCCATTCTTGTTCATAATAATGGTTGAAGCTCTGGGAAGGCTAATATCAAGAAAATGGGTTGATGGATTCTAGAAGGGTATCCTTGTTGTTGAGGGTGTAGAACCCTTATCTCACTTACAATTTGTAGATGACACTCTTCTAATGGGAGAAGCTACTTTCAAAGAAGGCAAGGTGATGAAAGGTATTTTAGATAAATATAGTAAGGCATCTGGACAATGCATAAACTGGAAAAAAACATAAATTTTCTTCTTTAATACATGTTGTCAAAAGCAAAAGGAAATTTGCTCAATTTTGGACATGAAGATGGGCTCTCTCTCCCAGGTAGATCCTTGGGTATCCCCTTGTTTGGAGATGCAAGTAAAGCAACAATATGGATGGAGCCGGTAGAGTGTTGCTTGAAACGAATGGATGGGTGGAAGAGTCGATGGTTGAATTTGACTGGTAGGATTCTAATGTTAAGGTCTGTGATCTCAGTCATTCCCATCTTCTCAATGATGTGCCTTAAAATTCCCAAAAAAATTATCAAGGTTGTGGGACAGAAAATGAGGAATTTTTTTTGGAATGGGGCAAAAGATCAAGATAAAATTCCTCTGCTTTCTTGGGAAAATATTTGCAAGGAAAAAGAGAATGGGGGTGTGAGGTTAAGAGATTGGAGTATCTTGAATGAGGCTTTGGGAGCGAAATTGGTTTGGAATATCTACTCCCAACCTTCTTAGTTATCGGTGTGGATTCTAAAGGTGAAGTAATTGGATTCGATGGATGCTAGTAGAATTTTCACCATGAGTAATCCTCCAAAAGGCTCAGCAATCTAGAATTTCATGATCTCTTGTTGTAAGGTAATAATTGATCACATTACTTGGTAGGTTGGGAACGATGCGAAGGAAAAATTATGGGAAGATTCTTGGCAAGGCTTCCCAACTTTAAAAGAAAATGGTGATTTGTAGGACCTAAGACTTTTTTTCACACAGTAGTGGGGAGACAAAGTAAGTGACTACATGGAATACAAAGGTGGTGTGTTAGGCAGTGAATGGTGTTGGAAATCACTCCAAGAGGTGGAGTTATTAGACCGCCAACAAGGATTGATGCAGGAGATCTTTAATTCCCAAAGGGTTTTGAGAACTAATAAGGATGATAAGGTGGTATGGTGTGGAGCAGTAGATGGAAAATATTCGGTAAATCTAGGTTATCAGTTTTTAGATGCAAAGATTGGCAATAAAAAATGATCGATTAGGTTGTGCGGGGGAAAGGAATGTTTGCCCAAAGCAGGGGCCTTTGCATGGTTGGCTATAAGAGGTCATATCCTAACAAGTGAATGGAGGAAATGGTTAGGTTCTTGTGGACCGTCAAGATGTGTGATGTGTGTAGAGGCAGAGGAAAGCAGTAATCATTTGTTATTACATTGTAGAATGGAAAACTCTTGTTGGGAAATGGTGAGGCAATCTTTCAGATGGAAAATCCCTACTCCATATACTCTAAAAGAGATGTTTGAGGGGTGGCCTTCATTGAGGAAGAAAACAACTCTCTCTTGTGTTTGGAAGGTTAGCCCATCTTTAGTAGTATGGGAAATCTGGAAGGAGAGAAATAGGAGAATTTTCTTAGAAAAGGAAGAATCTCTAGAAAGGTTACAATGGAGAATTAATCATGCTATAGAAGAGGTAGTTGGGGCGGCTGCATCACAATTCTTTAATCCAAAGACTCCCTTCACTAAAGAAGATAAGATTATTCAGACTCATTGGCCTGGAATTCGCCTTCGGCCTGTTAAGGGGCCTAGTAGGGTTAAACCAGCTTTAAATGAATCTGAAGTGATAAAATGGGAAAAACCAAAAGAAGGATGGTGCAAAATTAACTTCGATGGAGCCTCAAAAGGGAACCCAGGACCTTCAGGAGTAGGGTTCATCATTAGAGATTAGAGAAGTGATGTTGTAGCCTTTGGTGCAAAGAAATTGGAGGATGGGACTAACAATACAGCTGAATCATTAGCATCTTTAACGGCAATTCGATTGGGAAAGAGCTTAGCAGCATCAAAAATTCATCTCGAAGGGGATTCGTTAATAATTGTCCAAACTGTAATGAAGGGAACGATAAATGCGTGGCACCTCCAAAATTTAATTGAGGAAATTAGAAAAGAATTAGTTTTATGTGAGAACTTTGCAGTAAGCCACATTAAAAGGTTAGGGAATATTGAAGCAGATGTACTGTTAAAATGGGCTTTAAAATTTAGTGAAGTTGGTGAAATAAAACTGGAGGACTTAAGGAGTGTTAATCTAGCAGATTGAGCAAAGATTTGAAAGGTATGGTGCATTTAAAAGGAAGCCTAGAGATATGAGTGTCGTAGGTGTGAAAAGATGGCCGAAGTGTTTGAAAGGGTGGCAACGAACTTGAAGGACAACAAGCCTTTATTTTGGAGTGGAAGAATCGAGAAACCATCATTTTATTTCCTCGGTCTTGATGTTATGAATTGTGTTAGGTGTGAGAGAAGGAATTCAGTGAAGTTTATTTGTGGTGAAGGGAGTGGCGAGCAAAGCAAAAATGGAGGCTAACTTTACATTTCTATCTAGGCGGCAGCTCAACCCATTCTATGGGAATGCGTCGGCGAAGCAGCTAATGACTATGTTTCTCATTGAGGATGAAAGGCTGGTGAAATACGTGAGAATGATTCTCGAAAGAGACTTTGGGATACTGAGGCACCGTTACAAGACAAACATGGATGTGTACTCCATGGTGGTTGCATGGGGTCTTGATCTTGGAGAATCAGTTGAAATGGTCAAGGAAGTGATGAAAATGTTGGTGCACCTAGATTTCTTGGTAGGAATGGACTCCATTCTTGAATGGGCTATACTAGGTGTGGGGTTAGAAAGTAATGAGCCTTTAGAGATTGAGGACTTTGATGAAACAGTGGGTTGTCTTCCTTTCATTTGCTGGCCAGAGGGGAGGTTTAAAACATGATGCAGGGAAGAAGTGTGGTTGGGTTGGAAGGCTCCTGATGAAGGTCAAAGAATTCATTGCGAAAGCGAAGGCAGAAGCAGCGAGGATGGAGAAAGCAAAGGAAAAATCGAGGAGAATGAGGAAGGCGAAGAAACAAGGCCGAAGAAGTATCAGGTAGCGTGCAGTGGAAGAAACTCTCAATTTTTTTGCTTGTAGCTTTAGATATGTCTAAAGGTAGATAGAAGATAGATAGACTTTAGTAGTCACGAAGTGGGTGTTTTTTGTATAGGGTTTATAAATTGTTTAAAGTTTATGGTAGTGCTTTAAGTTTAGTTCAGTTTGTGAGAAGTCTGGAAGCGCAGGGATGGTAGTTTTTTGCAGTTATGCATGTTAATGTGCCTCAGGGCTGAACTCTATGGTGTTGATATTTTTTGGTCTAAAGATGAACTCTGAAACTATGTAAATTTCCTTTTAGCAATAAAAAATACTCCTATTACCGACCAAAAAAAAAAATTAAATGGTTTATTAAAGACACTTTTTATATTGAGACAAAATAAATAAAATAAAACTAAAATATAAATAAAAAGCATTATTGTTAAAATATTTTATAATAAATAATATATTTTAAAAATAAAATTAACTTTAAGTTCATATTTTAGAAGAGAAAGTCTTATGTATTGTAATTGACAAAAGTGCATACCCTATAATTTTGCACCTTCATTTTATATCACTTTGTATACATTGTAAACATATAGCCAATGTCATATGATTTCCCTTAATTTGGTGCATAAATAGACTCTTAATTAGAATCTATTAATTATTTACTAATGCAAGTTATCATTCACCACTCCATATTTTGCAATTCTTTGTCACCTTGAATTAACCTATGTGGCATGGCCTAGCATAAGACTAGGCAGCACAATGCTTCATATTCTTCGATATTTAATATCGCCTTTTAACACTCAAAAGTTGGCCCTCTTACAAAATAGTTATTGTCTCATTGGCCATGTGTCAAATAATTTAAATTAATGATTATGGACATGTATTTAGTGACATTTCATAGGCCATTTGAGTTATCTATTAGATCATTCAAAAATTGACAGATCATTTGACTCAAGAGCACTTAAAGATAGATTCTACATTTAGGCACTACATCAATTCACCAGATTATCATTCCACTAGATTTTACATTCATATTATGAGCTTGGCATGTTTACAAAATATTGTTCTTCATTAGGGTCTTGACTACTATTGAGCCAAGCCAAGGAACCTCTTCCTTCTTGTAGCGAGTCGTAATGTGCTTATCATCATAACCAAAGTCAACAGGTTCAAAATACAAAGGTGACCAAGGTCAATAGATTTATACTAGTAGAGGACTAGGACACACCATTTGGACCATCTTATGGTCTAACCTAGTTGAAGACAAATTCCAAATAACACAACCCAATCAAAAACTAGTTGAGTCTTCTATTTAGAATAGTTATATTGCACAATTATAAATTAATGTACATAAATTTTAGATTTAGATCTTCTATTACAATGTTTCAACAATTCAACACTAAGGTCAACCCACCACCAAGCCAAATCAAATAAGGATGTATTCCTTCTCTAGTTTGTCCACCTACTTAGGTCTTTTTTAATTCTAATTCATTACTAGTTTCCTTTCATCATTTAGTTATATCTAGATTATTGTATGAGGAGTAAGTAGGTAAACACTTATTTTCCACACACTTATATTCTTGCATGGGTGGTGATCTAATTTCATAGGAAAATCATGAGCTTAATCAATTTTTAGAATTTTTTTTGGTATTCTTATAAAATTATCTTAAGGCTATGTAAAACTAAAAAATATAGTTAAAAAGATACTATATAAGAGGGAGAGTTATCTAGTTTTTACTAGAAACATTTCTAAGAGATATATTGATTAAAAATATATTAAAGTGTTGCATTATAATTTTTATAATAAAAATTTAGTTGATTGGTATGCATGACTCATCAAAACACAAGTTAGAAATCACAACACACCATCACACTAGACACACATGGCTCCACTTTGGGGAGGAGGTGGATCATATTGATGATGAACCAACCATAGGGATGGTTCATTAGGGGAAGGATTAGGGTCCTCCCAGCCATCTTGAGGTTCCTATGAAAAGAGTGGAACCCCTAACTAGGAGGCAAGTGCAAAATTGTTGTAGTCTCAACATCCCTATGCAAGGGAAGGCCACCTAGCCAACCTAATAGATTTTCCATGTGGGGTAGTCTAGTCCCTCTATTGAGAAGGAAATGGAAATAAATGGCTCCAATTAGGTGTGACTAACTCTACTAGTTAGGAGAAGGTGGCATCATTCCCTAAGAGGTCCATATATGGTGAGATTATGCTCATAGTAAAGTATGTACTCCCATAGCAGTTGAGAGGCAATTAAAGGTGTTGGGATTCTAATCCAATTTTTGTCACCTATGCCTCTAGATTTGAAAGCATGCAAAGGTGAAAACATGAACTTTCTCATAAAGAGAAAAATAATGCTCAATAGCTTCAATAATAAAGAGAATCATTTCTATAGTTTTCAAAACTTAAAACATAATAGATGCTCTAAAAGATACTAAATTTTAGCAATATAAGACAACTAAGGAAATAGATCCCCAAATAAAGTACTTATATAGGAAAAAATATAGATGAAAAGGTTAAAAAGAGGCTATTGATTCAATTCCAAGTGCTTTAGGCCCTAGTGAAAGTCCATAAAATATACTTTAAGATATCCATCCTATTGCAAGTAGGATAACTTAGATGAGCTATGCCAATATGTGAAATTATTTCTCCAACAAGAAGCCATTAGTAGAGTGAACACCAAATAAAGTGGGAAATTTAGGAACTATTTTTAAATGTTAAATGTGCTTACTATGATAGAGCCAAGTATGGTGGAGGAATTGAACCCTCACTACCTATTAAGCTTGCAAAGTGTAAAATAGAATGAGCTAAGTAGGCTGTAGAGAAGTCATGTCATGTAATTATTTGAAGCAATGCCAAAGGTCTACTACCAACCCTTCCACCAAGTGATAAGTGATTAAATTCCCAACTTGTGAAGTGTTACATCTAGCACAAGTTCTTGAATGCGATATATGGAAGGTAAATCAATATTAGAAAGAGAGTGTTTTTGTTCATTATCCATAAGTTTTAGCCTTTGATAGTAAGGTTGCCCAAGTACAAAAAGTATAAAGTGATTTGATACCATGCATTTCTAATAGAGGAAAAGTTGAACTATTGATAATATGATACTAATAAGGAGTATGGCCATTAAAAGAGATAATAGATCTAAAATTATCTCCAACCTAGTTAAGAAAGGGATTAACTACCTTAAAGGATTTATAAATGTTTTAAACCACAAATAAACCTTTTATTTTGATAGTAGAACTTATAATAACAAAAACATTTAGGACAAAACCTTGCTAATATATTTTCTCCATTGGTCAAACTAGAGGTGTTGTAGTGTTTGAGAAGAATATTTAAGGCATCAATACCTTCAATATCCAACACTAGCCATTTATTGTAAAGAGAAATACTTTGTCTATGAACATCAATGAAACCCATCACACTTTTGTGGCCTTTAAAACACACCCCTATTCTATTATAATTGGGGACCCTTTATGTTTCAAAATTTTCTTACTTTTGTTCACAAGGGATTATATGTGTTGGTTGCAAGGGTATGACACTAGTTTTACTCTATGACTTGATTATAATTCAGTTTAAAATTTTGAAAACTTGTGTTAAAATTTGTTAAGATGGAGTGGTTTCATACTTATATAGCCTTAGGGAAGGATGGGTCTCAAGAAAATAAAAAATTCTTGTCAAATTTCTAAACTTCATTTGAAGAAAAAATCTAGACTTTTATTGCAATGACTATGTATTTGCATGGAAACTTTGAAATTATGCTTCCTTAAGTAAATAAAAAATCAAAAGAAAAATCATAATTTTGTAATTACTAAATAGCAACATCAAAACCACAAAACAATGATTTCTTAAGTGAATAGAAATTATAATTTCATCACAATTTTGTAACTATTGTTCAACTTCATGAGAAGTTTGAAACTCCTTTGTAGCTATTAAATTACATGAAAATTATAAAACTTTCATAGGACATGTAAAACTCCTTCATTGTTGCATATACAATTACAAACTTGCACACAAATTCTAAAACTCCATACTTACAAGCTTGCATGAAAATTTTGAAATTCCCTCATAGTTGCAAACTTCCACAAAAAAATTTAAACTCCCATAGAGTTGTAAAATTGTGCAAAAAAATCAAAATTCCATTACAATTTTAAAATTTTGTGAGAAATCTAAAACCTCCTTGTAGTTGCAAAGCTATGCGAAAAGTTTGAAACTCCCTTGTAGTTACAAACTTGTGCAAAATGTTTGAAACACCTCATAATTGGAAACTTGTGTGAAATATTTGGAACTCCCCCATAATTAAATTTGAATGAATTAGATTTTTTTTGAGAAAACAAGCTAGATATTTCATATCAAGTTTGACAATTGAAGTAAAAATCATCATTATTAAGTCCTTGTAATTTCAAAAATTAAATTATATAACTCTTGGAATTGTATGTTGTATTTTGTCCTATATAGTTTATTGGAGGTAAAAAATTTGTGTATTCTCTACCAATATAATCCTTTCTATATATTAATCATGCTATATCAAGGGGTTGGAAACAAAAATCATTTTCTTCTTTAATACAATTCTACTTTATTTATTTGTTCATTCTTCTTCCTTTTCTCTAGTTTTGTAATTAGTTAGTTGTGTTATCTTGCACTCTCTATATTAAGTTAATGAGCATGTGATGAACTCAAAAGTTATTTCATATCACTAAGAATTTTATAAGGGTAAATTATTTGCATAGTTAACTTCAACATCTTCATGTAGTCCTTACCACATACTATACATCTTGTATAATGATTGTGGGAGTTGTACCTATAACTTGCAATTGATATGGGGTGGTTGCTAATTTATTATTATACAATTATACAATTCTAGTTCACTTAGAAGATACATCCTCTTCCATTTTTTTGTAAATCGTTGTGTCAAGAAAAAGAGTGGTTATGAGTCAAATTTGTGTTCTTGGTGAAAGATGTTTGGAGGAAAAGATTGATATGCCCATACTTTCCTTTTCTCTCCCACCTTTCTTTTGATCTTTTTATCACATCGGCTAGACTAGGTTTAGTCTTAGACAATTTATATTTAAAATTTTGCATTTTATGTTGGTGTTTTGGCGTAAATGTTGAGAAATTTGAGAAATGTGAAATCTAGAATGTTATGGTTAATTTTTAATTGTAAATGAGATTATATTAATGACATTCTTCTTTGAACATGTGAGGAATATCTTTTGTAATTAGGATAATGAAGAACTTTTTCAAATGATAAATTATCTTGGATTACAATTTGGAATTTGAATTTGTTGCTTTATGGGTGATTTTTGAAATGGATTTTTATAGAATCATATGCACTTGTGGATATATAATTAATACCTCAATGATAGAGATAATTACTAGAATTTTATTTGTCTCTTAGGATTCCACTAGATTCCTTTAAATCAAGCAATCAAAGTATCACCTCTGGGGTTACTCAACTACTCCTAAACTGGCATATCTATTGGGGATAATAACCTTTCAAGTAAAGGAACAATATATTTTGCATGTATCAAAATATGCATCATTAAAATTAACACTTGAATGAGGGCCTTAAAGAGAATATGGGTGAACTACTACAAACAAAAATTGTTGCTAAAGCGCCATTTTCAATTTCCAAAACCTTGCTAAAATATATAAAAAGACCAAAAAATATAAAACCAAAATATCAAAAGAAGCAAAAAAAAGAAAAGAAAAGAAAAGAAAAGAATAGAATACATTTATCCTTTTTCTTATGTAGTTTATTTATTCATCGATGAGAATTCCTATTGATCCCCATGAGCTCTCTTGGGATTTTCATAGGTGGCTTTGTTTCTTCACTTCTCAAGGTCATCAAAATACATTTGAATATGTAGTGTCATTTAAAGATCTAATTGGGAAACATCAAATTATTCACAAAGGCATTTCCTATTGATAGTTGACTATTTAAATAATGACACATATGAGTGGTATACACATTTTTTTCTTCGATCAATTCAAGGGTTGTATAAACCCTAAAGAGGATCAAATGTATATCCAAATAATAAGACAAGAGTCTAGTGAGCCCGTTTTATATTTTACTCATGTATTATACAAAACATTTGGAAAAGTGATCATCCATATGTGTTGACAATTAATGATATTTTTGAATTCTACCTATAGGCACAAATACCATGTTATGAAATTTTTATTCAAAAATATCAAGGATTTACACTTAGGAAGATGCTTGGAAAAGACTCTCAATATAAAGAAAATGGGTTAGATTTTTGTTCTATTAAAAAATACATTATCCATCTAACCAAAACCCAATTCTTCAATATCCCCAACTTGGCTCTCAACAACACCAAATGAACTATTTTTCTCAACAAAATCATATTAGTTACCCATTTCATCAAAGTAAAATGATGGTATATGCCAACCAAATTAATTTTCTTATAAAAATAACTACCATGCATCTCCGTATATGATGAATATGACTTCTTATTGGGCTAATATTGTTGTTATTACAATAGTCAATCATAATTGTGAAGAGCCTTATCCAAAAATGATACTTATTTTAACTATGAGATTATAAATTCAACTCAAGTAGTTGACAATAATATAGAGGTGACTAAAAATGACCAAAATAGTTGATATAAGTGATCATGAAGATAGTTTAGAGGAACAAGGTAGAATAAAAAAGATATGTGCACCCATGATTAAAGACTTTGACAACCTTGGGATGCATACACCCTTTATGAAAAAGATGAATGCATATGATAATGCCAATGACTACATGTTTAAAATTAGAATCAATGAGAAAATACCAACAAATAAAAAGTTAAGCATGTTATGATAAATCTAATTCATTGCTCAAAACTTGTCAACAATTAACCACATATTTTAAATTAGACATACCCAAGATAGTGAGAAGTTGAAGAATGGCATGCAAATTCTTAGACTTCTAGGTAAGTTTGACAACATGGTTTTACAAAATGAATTTTGGGTTCATGCTACTAAAGATCATTGGTAAATCACTTGTCTCAAAGTCATCACAAGATTAGATTTGACCTTCAAGGAATGATGAGTTCTAAATGATTTATTACTAATAAGATCAATAAATTAATAGTATCCTAGTTGAAGAAGAAAGTAATCAAGTTATTCAAGTAAAAAAATGTGAGCACCATAATTTCCTAAGGTGCAATGATAGAAATTGTTGGGATTTAGGTGATATTCACCAAGGGGAATAGTCTTCTTTGTGGTGGAATGTGATATAATGCAACAAGTTTTTGATATTGTAATATAGCATTTTATGTTGATCAACATGTTTTAATGGTGTTTTAGTGGTTTTGATGCATCATTTATGGTCGGTATACATATGGAGATGCTATGCTACTATCCACAAGATAATATAGAACTTGTCATCTCATAGTTACTTAGTACTTTATAGAAGAATGATTAGAGATATAAGTGTACTTTTGATAGAACTAGTGAACATATAAACATGATCTGAGGGTTGGATATTATCTTGGGAGATTAAATTCAAGGTACCACAATTAATCTAGAGTAAAATTGTATTTTTATGTGTTATCGTAAGCATGGAAGATGGTATTGGTGGTTATATATATGTTTTAGTGGTGGTTATATATAAAACATATTGAAATTAACAGTGCAAAGGTTATAATTATTATTTTATTGTGTATGATAATGGAAAAGTTTAGAAGGACCTTATCCATATGGATATATATTACTTGATGGTAATTATGGTAATTTTATGTCACATATGTATGGAATATAGTTAAGTTAATATTGATATTTTGTGAGTTAGGTATACACTTAGATGATTGTTATTCCCATGAATATATCTAGATATAAAAAAATGTAAATTTTCCAAGGGTACTAAAGTTTGTGAACATATTTTGTGGTGGGTTTCTCTTCCGTAAGGTTTTCCCATGTAAAAAACTCTGTATCCCAATTTTTGTATATTGTTCACTTACTTTCATACATGTATTTAGATTTGGTACATGCCTATAAACCATTAATTGAGCACATAGTCTTAAGAATTAATTATTTTAGCTTGTTGATCCTTTATAATAAGGGAAGAAATACCTAACATATGGCATCTAAGAAAGCTATTTTTTGGGTTTGTATCTACTTTGTTAGATTGAACACCCTAGCAGTTGTAGTGAAGTAACCTTAAAATGGTTAAAATATTATAGTTAGTGTGTAACTAGAATAAAATAAATTCTTGAAGGATTTTGTGAGAAAGAAGAACATCGCTAAATCCATGATGAATACAACAAGATATAAAATTGACAAGTTCAATGGTCACAACTTCAAACTATAGAAGTTGAAGATGGAAGATCTCATGATTGAGAGAGATTAGTAAGTTGCAACATCTTCTATAAAAATTATAGGTATGTTAAATGAGGATTGGTTAAAATTGGATAAGAAAGATAGAAGTACAATATGGTTATGTCTTTTAGATTCTACGTTAATGAACCTATCTTAGGAATAGACAAAAAAAATATTATGGAAGAAGTTAGGTACATTGTATATGTGTGCAATGTTTTTAATCTACCTAAAATGCAAGAAATCAAGCAAAAGACTAAAAGCAAGCAGAACACTCAAGATAGGGCGATGAGGAGTTCAAACCAACGTACCAAGTCTCTTGTTGTGTAGATTTTCCCACAATGTTCAATTGGATGTGTGCTCACTCGAAATTTCGGCAACGTAACGGTGCTCCAGTGGAAAATGGGTGAGAGAGATGAAAATGGCTAAGTGTTGGGATAACTAGATTGAAGGGTTTTTTGGATGAATGGTCAAGATTGATTGATAGAGATCAATGGATGAGATTAAGAGTTGACCAAAGGAATTAAAAATCCATTTTTAATGTGCATGGAAAGGATAAAATGAATTTAATATTCCTTGGGAAAGAGAAAAAGAATTTAATATTCCTTGGGAGATGAGAGAGGAATTAAAAATTCCTCAAAAGGACCTTGGGAAGACAAAAAAGGAATTAAAAATTCCTTGGGGGATGGGGAGAGTTGACCAAGGGGTAGATTGGGATAGCTAATCAATGATTAGGTTGTGTAAGTGAGGGATTAGGCAAATGATTAGGTGGGTAATGAGGATTAATGATCCACTTGCATATTATGGAGGATATGACACCTCCCTAATCAAGGATTAGGAATGTGCACATCCTTAATCTAGGATTATACAAATTAATCAGGATTAGAAAAATGTTAAGGAGGATGTGACATGAGGGGAATTAAATAAATAGATTATTTATTTAATTCTTTGAAGGAAAGGGATAAGTGATGGGAGTAAATAATTAAAGATAATTATTTAATTTAGGCTAGGATTTAAAGATGATAGAAGAAATAAATTAGGATGAAAGGATAAGGGATAATGAATATTAATTAAATAATAGGGTATTATTTAATTAATATGGAGGATATGACATTAGTCGAATTGGGGGTAAATTGACCAAACAAAAGTGGTCAATTTTCAGCGTCTATAGTATCGATCTAATATATTGGTAAAAAAAAAATATTTTGATAAAATTATTTTATTTGAAAATGGTGGAAGGTGGCTATGCAACTAATCATTCAAGTAGTTTTGATATGATAGTAAGTCAACCTTCATCAATAGGATTCAATATGGATGAAGAAGGAAAATGCATTTTTTATTTTCTTCCATACTAGATTCATGGGGTATTCTTGTGATGTCAATAAGTAGTAATGACACAACACTTAAAGTAGAAACTATGATTGGAATTTTGTAAAGTGAAGAAACCAGGAAAATCTCCATGGATGGTAAATCTTCTAGTGTCCTTATGGTTAGAGGAAGGTCAAAAGAGAAGAGAGGTAAGAAGAAGACATGAGATAAGAGTTCTAAGGGAAAGGATATGTCTATATATCTAGGTAATTATAAAGTGAAGTACTATAATTGTGGAAAGAAAGGTCACATAGATAAGACGTGTAAATCCAAGAATAATGATGATTTATCTAATAAGTCCTCTAATACTAATGAATATAGTAGGGTTTATTTTTTGTTTGCTAATGTTGTTGGTGATGATTCTTAATTAATTTTTATAGGTGCTTCCTTTCATATGATACAACATAGTGAGTAATACTTAGATTATACCAAAAGTGATAAGGGCAAGTGTTTCTTGGTGACAACTCTTTAAATATTGTTGGTCGAGGAAAGGCCAAATATGATTTTAAGGATGGGGGATTATATACACTCATAGAAGTCTACATATACCAAGTTTAATAAGAAACCTTATGTTTGTGTCTAAAATGGCTAATGCAAGAGTTCATATTTTTGACAAAAACGGGTGTAAATTAGCTAGAGGTAATTTGGTTCTTGCAAAAGGAGCGTTGCATGGTAATTTGTATAGGAGGATACATCAACTTTATCTCATTGTGCTAGTGTTTCTACATATTAATTAGGGATATTGTGGCATTTTTTATTAGGTTGTTTTAGTGAGAAAGACTTTGAAACCTTGGTGTATAAGAAAGAACATGGTGGAAGATATTGTTGATTGTTTTTATAGTTTTGAACTTTTTGAGCATTATGGGCTAGAAAAGTATAGTGTAGTTTAACTTTGGGAGTACTAGAGGAAAATAGATTTTGGAGGTTATACTAAATTATTTTTTTATTTCTATGGATATCCCATCCATTAGTATGTATTTGTACTATTTTTCATTCATTGATGATTATTCTAGGCATACTTGGACATGTTTTTGTAGTCTTAAATATTATGTATTTATCAAGTTTAAAGAGTTTGAATCCTTAGCTAAGGATCAAGTTATTAAGGAAATAAGAGTTTTTAGGACACGTAATGAATGTGAATTTTGATCTTAAGATTTTTATGTATTATATACGCATGCTAGAATTGTGAAGCAAAGAACTATTCAATAACACATTTGAGGTTATTTAGCTATGAGATATTTGTTTAAGTTCCTAAGGAGAGATATTCCAAGTTGGATCCCAAAGCTAAAAGGTGTATTTTTATGGAGAAATTTTTAAAGGTTAAAAGCTTTGGAACATATAAACCTTGAAGTTCTCTACTCATGGGATGTTACATATATGGAACTTGGTGTAAGGCCTAAAGTTGAACAATCAAATAATAATGAAATTGAGAGGGCACATTTTAAAACAAAGATGAAGCAATAGAATGTATTATAAACTAAATAGGATAAAGGATGCAATAGTTTGGTGGAGGAAGATGAAATTTCATCTAGCACAAACTCTAAAGAAGAACAAGGAGAAAACGTGGCAAAGAGTTCTTTACTGCAAATCATGAGAAGGTCTACTAGACATTGGAGATCACCTAAAAGTTATAGTCATAGGATTTGTATTTATCATGAACCAAATTTTCTAGAAGATTTTCTCACTTCCAAGGAGAAAAATGTTAGGAAAATAACAGGTTTATTAAACCATTCCTAATATAACCTAATGAGAAATACATTCGTACAAGCTTACAAAGAAACTATAATGAAAATATCAAAGATATACAACAAGATTACAAAATATGTACCCCAGAAAAATGCTTAAGAGGGAAAAACCTAGCATCCAAAATAATATACACTTAATGTATTATTAAAAAACATATTACAATACACTGATAGAATCTCCATGAATACTTTTGAAACATCAAGCTCCTCAAATCCATCCTCCATGTATCTAAGCATGTATTAACACATCCCATGCCATGACTCACATATGCACTCTTTAGAAGAGAGCTCGATACAATGAAAACCAACTCAAACTAGCCAACCTCAACCACTAAACATGTGCTTGCTTTTATATAATCAAACTCACACAAAATAACCAAGTGGTAAGGTAAAAATATGTGCCTCAAAACTATAAGTACACAAAACCACTGACCCCAACATTTAATTTTTGGTACTAGGTTTCCAACTATTAAATATTTTTCCCATGTGTAATCCACATGTAAAATATCCAATTAATGTCTCATACAAATTTACAAATGCACCCAAATAAATATTTAATGTGTCTAAATGCATCACTAATAATGCACCATAAATAAATATTTATATTAGATAATTAAACTAATTATTTATTATGCAAGGTGTACAAAACCCTTTCCTAACAAAAAAGCCTTGAAAAAATTCCATGGATGAGGAGATGATAGCCCTAAAGCAATGTAAGAATTCAAATTTGATAGATCTATTAGAGGATAGGTCACCCATTAGATGCAAGTGGGTATTCAAGGAAAATATCAAAGAAAATGGATCCCTTGAGAAGTACAAGGTGTGGTAAGGGGAAAAGGGATATTCTGAGTTGAGGTACTAAAATTTAGTGATATTTTTTTACCTTTTGTTAAGTTGGTTTATTTTTAATGTTGTTATTTATTGATCCAGCACTTGATTTGGAGATTGAACAAATGATGTCAAGATAAACTTATTGCATAGAGACTTCAATGAGGAAATTTTCATAGAATATCCCAAAGGATACAAGGTGAAAGGTAAAGAGAAACTGGTATGCAAGCTAAATGGTTCTTTGTATGGATTAAGGCATTCCCCATAGATATGGAAATAAAAGTTTAACACAAATGTGCTAGAATTAGGTTTTGGAAGAAGTGATATTGATCATTGTGTATACTTCAAGACTATAAATGATCATATTTAAATTATTATTGTGAACAAACATAGAACATAAAAAAGGGAATTTAAACCATGAAATTGAACCCTATTTGATGTCTAATTGTAATTTGTCAATTGAGCTAAGAGACTAATGTAGAAAATATGAAAATATAACGAGGGACTGAATATCTTTGTGGCTTAGGGAGGAAAGGTAAGATGTGTAACACAAATTCTAGTTGTTGTTTTCAAGCCAGTTTTATACCATATCCATGTACAGTCCATTTTGGATTGTTCTTTATTTCAGTCATATGCTAGAACCATAAACAAATCTAGAATGCATATAAACATAAACTCTATCGCAACTCTGAACCAATTTTATTCTTTATTTGTTGCATAATGAGATGGTGGAAAGTATTTTAACTGAAAGAAAGATTCTATCATTAAGAAAATATATAGAAATCTATGTTTTTTCTATTATATTTTAAATCTCTTATTGCAAACCTACTTTACTAAATCTACTTTTCTACTTTAAAATATGGTTATAGATATGAAATAATGAAAGACACTTAAAATCTTTTGTATGAAATAAAGGAATATTGATTTATTTATTTTACTAAAGATATACATGTTACTGTTTTCTATGTCTGTATTGGGTTTACCTTCCGAGAGAAGGTGTTGAATATGGTCTAACAAAGAAGAACAATTTTATTTTCAAGATTTTTTGTTTATTACCAATGCTTTAGCCAAAGCCATGTGTTCATTGAAATAGATGAAATTTATCTAGCAAATTTATTTATATGTTTCTCTACCCTATCCTAGTAGTAGAGAATTGCATATTCATGATAGAATTGCATGTAAATATATCAAGCTTGCACCGAGATTCCCTCTTATTTGTTTCCAGGTTGCTAGGTACTTCATGCAAGATCGGGTATTCTTCATGTTAGGAAGAATTCCGAGAAAGTGCAAGCTTCATGGTTGGGCGGAAAAATGTCTTAACCATGTTCTCATTTCTTGACTTGCGGATGACTGTGAGGGTTGGTGTGCAGATGACTGTGAGGGTCGGTGGCAGTCGACAAGTGTATTGTATTTTCCTCACATTATTCTTGTATCATTATTTGTTTTTTACTTCCAAATTGTATATTTAGATGACTATGTGGCATGAGAGCCTGAGTTGTTTTTTTGGTATAATGTATGTTATGTGCTTTTAATTGGAAAACACACTAGACTTAATGAGGATGTGTTATGATATTCATGTACTTAATGTAGTTGCTTTACTTTTATGTCCATGTTAGGAGATAATGAGTTATATTTTATTTTAGTGAGATTGTTTTGGGTCACGATCCTTGCACTAAATTATATCTAATACAAAAAATAGGTTAATCTTCAATCTAGTGACAACTTTTGGGACCATGAGTACATTGGATAAATTACAAGTTTGTCTATTCCTCTATCTTCAATTGTGATAAAATTTTGTTAAAGATAACCTCTAGAAATACCCTCCTAGGTCCAACTAAGCCCAATTGAAGAAGAGATTATCCACTTTCAACAACTGGTCTTATCATCACTTACGTTTAGTTGATGAGTTGATTTACCCTTCTTCAAAGACGACATATCCCTAGCCTTGAAATGGGTTGAATCCTCTAAGAATGTGAGCAACAATTTAGGGACCCGTAAACATGGTGCATAGTACAATATCCTCATACGTGAAGAGAATACAAGGGGGGGCAACTTCCTAGCCCAAAGCTCCATTACAATGGAATCCCAATTGTTGGTTCCATGCCTTTTCACTACACTTGCCAGCTGCAGTGGCTTTTCACTACACTTCCCAGCTGCAGTGCCTGGCATCATATTAAGCTCCATACTGATCATGAAGATATTTTTTGATAGTTTGTTGGGAACTAAATTGAAATGAATCAAATATCTGTTGGAATATTAACGTAGACTACAAAATATTTTCAGGCACAGTTTTTTTTTTTTAACACAGACAATCTTTCAAGCAAGTTTTTGGACTTGTATGTCCACAATAAGAGCCTATCAGCTAATTATTGTGCTAGACCAATAATAACCATGCAACCTTGTTTTTTAGTTATATCATGTGTCTAGTGGCTGAAATCCAAGCCTTTCGCCAGCCAATGTCTCAACCAACCAATCCCAGCCAGACAGATGTAACTATGAACCTTGCATAAGTAGAGGGGTTTGCTTGTGACGTTAAAAAACAAGCCAAATCATATGCAAACAAGCTGTAACTACATCAAAGCATTCGATGCAAATTCAATCAAACCAGGAATATAACCAAGCAATCTCACAAATAAACACTCAGTTGCTAAAATCAGATACCAAACAGAATATGTTACTCCTAATATCAACAAATACAACTATATCAGTACATTCAATATTATTGCATTAAACCAAGAATTTAAGAAAGCAATCTTAAACTAAATCAGATGTCAAAGGACATGCTATTCATATGCCAAGAAACCCAACCATATCAAAGCATACAAATAATCTTACTTTTATGAAAGAGAATAATTTGTCTCATCTCTGAAAATTCTGTCTTCTTACTCTCAGTTAGAATGCGGACATCATTTGCAGCTTTGGCCCTCTGTATCAGGTTAGCCATATACTATAAGATGCCATTTCTCTGATCTACAGCTATGGTTTTCACACCATACAACATTCAAATGTAGAATTTTAAATTTTTATTCAACTGCAAGAAGAAGAGAGTTGAAAAGCATCCAGACACGTGAATGTGCAGACTTTTCTTAAATATATTTCTGAATTCTCATAACTTTACATTCCAATGATCGGCTGCAAATAGTTAGCTTCACAACAATTACAGTAGAAGCAAATAACTATTTCTTATAAGAACGCTTCTGGGGGGATATTCCTTAGCCCCCACCAGCAGTGTCCATATCTATGACCTCATCTGAAATTCCCTTAAAAGAAATCCGCACTTTTCTTGTCGTAGTGCTCTTCTTATCATTAGTAATTATAGTACCACTTAAATGTACATTGTCTTTTGGGACTTTGCCCATAAGCTCAAAGAGAGGAAGCTGTAAATTTGATCGTGTCATTTCCTCCAGGACAGGAGGTGCTTGAATATAAAGATTGTTTCCTCTATACATCACACTTGGTCTTGACAACTGAAGCCTTGAATGTTCTCCAACAAGATCAATGAACTGAATGACAGCAAAAATAGAAAAAAAATATATGAGCAGCAAATCAAGTTAAAAGACTATTTTTTTGTATTGACAACTTATGCACTTTTCCTATAAATATTGAACAGTTGCAGATAATTTTCTTGTAAATATTGAACAGTTACGGATAATTATCCTGTAAATATTGAAGAGCAGTGTGACTAATATAAACTGGCCACCGTAAAGAAGGAATTTCTAGCAGACAAACCTTTTGCAAAGTCACACAGGAATCTAGTTCCATCAACACTCCAGGGCCACAGACCAAACAATCATCATCTTTTGTAAACTCGGTTACATTTGTGTGCAGACCTTCAACCCCATTATACCTGCCAATTATATAGCACATGAATGCATGATCATTTTAGCAATTAAAAAAATGGGAAAATTTTTTAACATAAAAGAGGGGTAAAAATTTATTAAAACACAAGAAAATTACATAGCAGAGTCATTACAAAGCCTTATCCAGCTCCACCAAATGGTCCAACTGTTGAGACAAATCAGGGGGTAACTGACCCCGATCAACCAAATTCCAATCATGAAAATGATCAGAAGCCCATTTAGCCAAACAATCAGCAACACCATTCCACTCCCTAGGAATATGAGTGAAAGTAACAAACTCAAGAGAAACACAAAGATTGAGAATTTGTTCAATAATCAAAGCCAGTTGCCAACTGACATCATCTAACCTCTGCCTGTTTAGCAAGTTCACCACAACCTGGGAGTCAGATTCACATATAATCCTGCGCCACCCCAACTGGCTGCCACGCTCCACAGCCAGTAAAATAGCCTGAGCCTCCATAAGATTATTAGTATGAAGACCCTTATAAATAGAGAAAATGAATTGAACATCCCCAGAACTATCCCGACCAACACCACCAATACCAGCATGACCAGGGTTTCCACGAGAAGAGCCATCCGTGTTAATTTTTAGGGTGCCTTGAGGAGGAGGAGACCATCTTCCCTCCCTATTCACCTTCGGAGTTGGATGCCTACACCTGTTGCGCATAAGCTGCCGATGCGAAGGAGGAAGATGAAGGCGGTTGAAACAACCAACATCAGAAGGAGCAGCCGGAACAGACAAATCACACTTAGCCGCGATCGTTTCTCCCACAAAATGCAAAATTTTCCACCACAAGCGAGGGGCTCCCATCAGCACATCCTGAAAAATCCGCCGATTCCTCTCCAACCAAAGATTCCAAATAATGAGTGAGGGGCCAATCGCCCAAGCAGCTTGAAGAAAAGGAGTGGAAACAGGGGCCCTACTCCCCCGATCCACAAACTCAGCCAAAGAGGAAACATGCATACAAGGCACATTCCACACCCGCCACCAACGATGCCAAATCTCCCGAGCATAGGAACATTGGAAAAAGAGATGAGAAGCACACTCCTCAGCCTCCCGACACAACACACAACAAGAGGGACCCTGGAAACCCCGCTTGCATAGATTATCCCAAGTAAGACACCGGTTTTGAGCCACCAACCACATGAAGAAATTGCACTTTGGCCAAGACAACTTATACCAAACATACTTCCACCAAGGAACCTCCGTAGCCCCAAACAGCTGTCGACCCAACTGCTTATAGCCAGAAGACACAAAATACTTCCCAGACTTATCAGAGCCATCCCAAGCTAAAATATCAGGTCCCCTCAATGAGTTGCAAGCCCGGGAATCCAAAAGTTGAGCAAGCTCCCGCCTATCCCCCTCAGAGCCCCCAGGAGGCCACTCAGAAGGGTGCTTCCAACGAAAAGAGACGACAGAGCCACGCTGCTCAGCAGTCTTGTAATGCTCAACGGTGTCCCAACTAGCAGTAGTAAAAACATCACAGAGGGATTGTAGATGAGGAAAAGCAGAAAGAATAGGTGGGTGACCATCCCAAGAATCCCACCAAAATAGAGCCTGTGACCCCGAGTGACAGATCCAAAAAAGCGCCCGCTTAATCAACTGAGCTCCTACTTTCAGAGTAGACCAAATCATAGACCCACTCCCCTCCAGAGGATAGCGAGGAACCTCATAAGAAGCAACGCCATGAAAATACTTATAGTTAAGAACACGGGCCCACAACTGGTGTTGATTAGTACACCAGCGCCAGTAGAGCTTCGCTGCAAGAACTTGCCCACTCAAAATAGAAGAGCGTAAACCAAGACCACCCTCCTGTTTAGGTCTACACACAGAATCCCATTTAACAAGGCTCCACTTAGAATTCATCAAGTTACCACTCCAAAGGAATTGCCGAGAGAGAGCATCAAATTCCCGAAGAAAATACATAGGGGCTGATTGGACAAAACACCTGTAGATGGGAAGGGCCTGGATAACAGACTGAAGGAGGGTAACTCTAGCAGCAGTAGACAACCACCTATGAGTCCAGTGTGTTATCTTCTTCCTCAACTTATCAAGCAGCAACTGCCAAGAAGATCTGGGTTGACGCCCAACAGCAAGAGGGATCCCCAGATAGACAAAGGGGAGAGATCCAATTTGAAACCTCAGAATAGCAGCAATCCTCCTCTGAATGGCCAAAGGAGTGTTAAAGAAAAAGATAGAAGACTTCTGCTCATTAACTTTCTGACCCGAAGCAGCAAGGTAGATGTCCAAAGCTTTCCTAAAGGAATCAGCTTCACGGAGACGAGCAAGCCCCACAAGAGAAGTGTCATCCACAAACTGGAGGTGAGAAAGAGTAGGCAGACCATCCCCCACTGCCAACCATGAATCCCACCTTGAGAGACCCGAGATTTAAGAAAGCGCCCAAGTCCTTCAGCCATAAGAATAAAGAGATAGGGAGAAAGAGGATCCCCCTGACGAAGACCCCTGGAAGCACCAAAAAGCTCAGAAGGTTCCCCATTCACAATAACTGAGAAGGAAGAGGAAGTCACACAACTCATAGTCCAACTGACCCAATCAGAAGAAAACCCAAAGGCCAACAGAATCTTCTGAAGGAAACTCCATTTAACTCTATCATAAGCTTTAGCCATATCCAGCTTGATGAACATAGATCTTTCCTTAGAGATCGCCATGGAATGAATGACCTCCGAGGCGATCACCACCCCATCAAGAATCTGACGACCGGCCACAAAACCCCCTTGTTCCTCAGATATAACAACAGGCAAGCAAGATTTAAGCCGTTCTGCAATCAGCTTCGTAATAATCTTATACACCACATTACAGAGCGCAATAGGTCGGAAGAGATCAAACCTATCAGCACCCTCCTTCTTAGGAATGAGAACAAGAAAAGTAGCATTCAAGGCCCGAAGCATCTGCTTGTTATGAAAAGATTCGCGGACAACCTCCACTAGATCCAACTTCACAATTTCCCAAAACTCTTGGAAAAATTCAATAGGGAACCCATCAGGGCCAGGAGCTTTCCCCTTATTCATCCCAAAAACAACCTCCTCCACTTCAGATAGAGTAATCGGGCGCATAAGAGAAGCATTCAACTCATTAGAGACCAAAGAAGGAATACAAGAAAGAATCATATTATCCTCAAAATCAGAAGGGGGAGAATCCTCAGTAAACAGAGAGGAGTAGAATTGGCGAGCTTCTCTAGATAAAGCCTGTTGTGAGGATAGAACTAAGCCATCAGAATTAACAAGAGAAGAAATATAGCACTTATTTCGACGGGCCTGCACAGAATGATGGAAGAAGGCAGTATTCCTATCACCCTCTTGAAGCCAGTCAACCCGAGCCTTCTGTTTCCAGAATATCTCCTCACGAAGTTCCCACTCCTCCACCACTTTAAGAGCCTGGGACTCAGCCTGCCCAAGAGCCTCTGAAAAACCCAAATCTCTAATCTGGCGAGTAACAACAGCAAGACGTTCCTGTGCTTCCCTTTTCTTGGCCCGAAAATTGCCAAAACAAAGCCAATTCCACCGCTTAAGATGATACTTGACACTTTGCAGCTTCTTAACAAAAGAGTACATAGCTGAGCCATAGGCCGGGGCACCATCCAACCACCATTGCTCAATAAGATTATACAAAGAAGAATCACGAAGCCACATAAGCTGAAATTTGAAGGGAGGATTCTTTGGGTTAGGGAAAGGAGAAGCTGAAAACTTAACTGGCCAATGATCAGATCCACACCAGTCAAGAATCTCAGAGCCAATAACCCGACTATCCCCAACCCAATAACAAGAAACAAGAAACCTGTCCAACCGCTCGGAAATTGCCTCTGGCCCACTCCGCCTATTATTCCAAGTAAATAAGCCATTAGAAGGTTTAACATCAACAAGAGCCAGAGAGTCCACATTAGCCCGAAATAAATCAGAAGCAGGACCCAGTCTCGGCAGCCCCCCTCTTTTCTCCTCCAGACACAAAATAGCATTGAAATCACCAGCTAGGATCCAAGGCAAGTAAGGAGCACAGGACCTAACATACCTGATATGGGCCCAAAGCTGACCTTTACCCCGGAAATCAACTGGAGCATAAACATTACTAACCAAAATAGTCTCACCAGAGTCCACAACCGAAGCCACCATCGAGATAGAGGAATGGCTAGAAATCCACCAGCGAGGAACAACCTTACGAGGATCCCAAAAAAGCGCCAAACCTCCAGAGCTTCCCTTAGAACCAATACACTGACACTGACCAGAGAACCAAATACGAGGGGCACACTGAAGCATGAAGTCCACCTGCAGCTTGGTCTCCTGAACACAAAAAATATCTGGAGAATGAACCCCAATCATAGCCTGAATAGCTTTCTTGACGGGAGGCGCTATTCAGCCCCCTTGCATTCCATGAAAGAATAATCATGAGGAAGGTTGAGAAAAGTGGGTACCAATGGTCTTAACAGACCCAGACTCAACCAACAAATCCCCAGTAGATTTAATCTTATCTGCATCCTTTTTACGACCAACTTTAGAGGAGTGCTCAAAATGTCCCTTTTTGAGAGGGCGCTGTAGAACCCCTAGATAAGAAGCTCCCCGACCTTTACCAGAGGACAGAGCCTCCTTAGCTAAATCAGCTAAAATGATATCATCCTGTGGGCCAGCAGCAACAACTGAAAGCCCAGAAATCTCCTTATCTGAAGGAGGAGAAGGGTTCTCAACAGCAATTGCCTGCTCCAGCCCTGTATCCATATTGATAGCCCCAGGAACCATCTCAATAGGAATCCCCTCCTCCAAGGCCTGGTTATCCAAGACCTCAAAACGATTAAACCCTTGATCAGTTTGTTTGTCCTTAAAGGGCCGCTTTTGACCTCTCCCTTTAGCTTTTGGCTTGACAGGAGTGAAACCATCCTTATCATGCCCTCCTTCAGCCACAGGCACCTTACTTTTAACTCCCTTATCCACCGAAGGCCCCGAAGGAGGAGGAGAAGAAGCTCCATCCGATCTAGAGACCCGAGGGCATTGGCGATGAAGGTGTCCATATTCATGACAAAATCGGCATCGAAAGGGGAGGGACTCATAATCAATCTGTTGGATCCATGAAGCCGAGCCAATACAAATTTCCAAAGAATCTGGCAAGGGATTATTTAGGTCAATTTCAACACAGATGCGAGCATAAGAAAATACCTTCTTAACCAAAGTAGTCTGAGCAATGGCAACCGGCTTCCCCAGCAGAGCAGCAATTCGTTGCAAAATGTCTTCTCTCCAAAATTCCAAGGGCAACCATGGCAGGCGAACCCACACCGGAACTCGAGAAGGTAAATCCTCAGCAGCATTAAAACCCCCATGCCAGGGTTTCATGAATAAACCCACTTGATTGAAAAAATATGGGCCTCCCTCAAAAACTCGATCCCGATCCGAAATGCAAGAAAAATCAACCAAGAAGAAGCCATTCCCAGCCACCAGAATATCAAAATCACCCTCAACCTGCCAGGTACGACGCATCCAAGACTCCAAAGCCGAGAGGGAGACACGGATTCCCAAAAATTTACAAATCAAAACATGTTGAGTCCAATAAGAAAAGTCATCGTGCACCGATTCTGGAGAAATAACCAGAACAGGACGGTCAAGACTCCTCGGTAGACACCCATTCACTTTCTTGAGCTTAGAGCTCTCACCCACAAAAGAGGCCGCCGTGCCTTGCGCATGCACACCCTCAGCCTTACCCAGAGGTGATTTCCCGCCTGCAACCACCAGACTCTTGGGATCCCCATCCATCCCCCACACTCAACACCCACCAAAGCCAAACAAATAAAAAACCCCACAACCCCACACCACGCAGCAGATGCCAACCCCAAGCTAAACACACAGGCCGCAGCCTGCAGCCTGCGCCTGCACCAGCTAACTGCAGTAGATTCTTCAATGGAACCCCTCCCAGAAACCTTTTCATGTGACATCCCAGACCATGTGAAATTTTCAATTTTCAATTTTGCCTTCCAATGTTTCTAACAATATGTCCAGGTGGTTCTGGTATACTGGTAGTTAATAGAAACACTTGTAAGAGATTGACCCTGGTTCAAATCTCCCCACAGAAACACCCCTACCCCATATTATCAAAAGGCATCACCTGGAAATTTGAAGACTGGTTAAAACATTAACTGCTGCACATTACAGGATGAAATATAAAGTAAGTACAGATAATTCCTCTAAAGTCTAAAGCAAAGCTGTTCAACAAATGCTATGAAAGATGACTACAGATTAATTGTTTTCTTATAAAATAGCAGATCATTTCAAGAGCTGCAATTGGATTGTTCATTAACTCTAGGTCATCAGAAAAAATCATATCGTTATGAGCTCACAACAAATGAGCATGAAAAGCAGCCTTCACAAGGCTGCAAAATTTCAACTCTTTGTTAAGAATGACCTAGTTGCAGAGACCACCACTATGTTGCATATCAGTGTTTAAACTTCAAAGCATCAAAACTTTCTCATGTCTAGTATCCCTGTTATGTAAGGGCATAAAGGAGACAGACTACCAAGGTCGATACAAGGCTTCTTGCAAATTGTTAAAACATTTGCCTTGGTTGTATATATGATTATGCATACTAATCTAAGACATGAAACAGCAGCTTTGTTAGTTCATTTAACTCTTAACAATTATTTTATAATACCAAAAAAGCTTACAAATAAAAGTACAGTGCATGAAACATGATATCAAATCATCAAAAAATCAAACTGAATATTTACATTGTTCATTTTAAACGTTTTATGCCTTTGTAAAGCTCCTGACACTATATATATTAAAAAAAATGCATATTGATGTTTTGAACCTACGTTAAATAATTTAACAATGATTTGCTGCATCCTGTTGCAATTTTTAGTGCCTCCAGTGCACATGCAGATGATATGATAGCATTTGTTGATGCAATAGCTGGTATGATATTTTTGACGACACCCTGCAAAGAGAGTTCCAAAAATCAAAAATAAATCAGACATTTTTGTCAAAAGATCCTGCCACCTGAATCTGTTAATAAAAGAAGCATTAAAAAGTATCTTAGCCAGTTCTATGTTTATCATATAAAAAAATGTCAGATGTCACAAGAATCTATAGTTAAATTAGGACTCTAGCCTTTCCTAAATGGTGAAATATCTTAAGATAAGAAAACCATAACAAAAAAAATATATTGTTCTATGGCATTTTTAAAAATGGTACCTCACATAATAAGCATAACAGATAAACTAGCATAATGCTCTGTAAATCCAGCTTCTAGGGGAGTATATGATATCAAAGTGGGCTCATGAATTCCTCATAGCAAGATTGAATGCATTTAAAAAAGGTATCAACTAAGTGAATGTTCAGGCTGTCATGTTAGCCTCCTTGTATTTTTTGGATTTTTCTTTTTGAGCTAGAAAGGCACAAGGCTCAAATGAACACCATACCTACCCAGGTTCATGCTCAACTACTGGATAATCTCAAACATGGGATATGCACCAGTCATATTTGAATTACAACCAAAGTGACACAGGGATTGTAACCAGTTCTACAAGGGATTACCCACCCCTGCAAACAGTAGAATCTCAGTAATCTTACCTCTGTGTACCCAGCATGAGGATTTACCCTACCCAATTGGGTGCTGCCTCAAAGTTAGGTGGGGACCTTTTCCTAGCTTCTGGTTTTTGCACACCATGTTATTCTGTTCATACTTGAATATAAAACGCATGCTTTTTGTACTGTAATTGTTTCGTGACTTTTAAGGTTTCAGCTATCTATCTCATGAATATGCTGTATACATGAAGGGGTTTCTAGCTTTCCTGTGACGTGATGCAGTTCCTACAGACTGCAGACAAACTACAATTAAGATCTTCTGACATTAATAACACTTCATGTTTAAGTAGGTCCTGAACTTAAGTAGAAATGCACTTCACATAACTATGGTCATATTGTCCAGAAAGATTGGTTGATAGAAAACCAAAAGTTCAGTCTAGAATTGGAATAGAGGAAAAAAGTAATCATGTACCCTGCCCACATCAAGAAATAAATAACTTAATAGATTTGGTACTTTCTTCTAGTCATGCAAATGCCATAGTAAATGTTAAAAATCCCATTATTTTATCTTGTTTTGTGAAAAGGAAGGAAAAAATTAGTTGTCAATCCCACACACATCAAGACATAAATGATAACCTTAAGAGCTGATTTGTATCTAATCATGCAAGTGTCATAATAAAAGTAATACTTTACTACAGCTGCTGATCCATAATTAACTACAAGATTGTGCTAGTTGAATTTTGATTTTCCATTTAATAATAGTGGCATTGATCATATGTTATGAGTTAGAACGTGCTTTCAAAGTAGAAATATGATTTAACAAGCATAAACTATCAAACAGAAATAAAATCACACCATAGAGACACAGATCTGTCCTGAAACCTCAAGGAGAGGAAAACCAGTTGTAATTGACATATGTACATCTTCCAAGCTTCCTTGGAATCTTGAAACAATTACAAGAGTGAAACACTCCATGCATCTCCTTTCTTCCTGGTACTCTCTCTGGAGTTGAATACTTCCAGTTTCAGCCACACAAGCTGTGCATTCTCATGGAATTCCTTCCTTCTGTGCTACACTCTCACTCTTTGTGTACTGTGCTTGCATTCTCATGCCTATATTGAAGATACATTCACTATGGCATGCCTCTAATGATTCAATACAACCCCCCTTATGTTCTTAAATAGATGTTGGAGGGTCCTCCCCATGCACAGGAAGACTCTAGAATTGGAATTAGACAATCAAGCATCAAAACTGTTTGCTTCACATTCATGTTTATTCTGTCTTGACCACCCCTTTCAGCAGACCACCAATTTTGTTATCCCTGGCAGTTTCAAAACTATCCTGCCAGTTATGAAACCACCCCTATGGGAATT
The DNA here is from genome assembly GCA_007258455.2 of Sequoia sempervirens. Classification (NCBI taxonomy): domain Eukaryota; kingdom Viridiplantae; phylum Streptophyta; class Pinopsida; order Cupressales; family Cupressaceae; genus Sequoia; species Sequoia sempervirens. The sequence continues at coordinate 45,920 of VDFB02065461.1, forward strand.
GGGGGTTTCCAAACCACCACTTCATTGGTCATTGTCTTCCATCTTCTAGAAGCCATAACTTTTGCATATGGACTCAAAATGAAGTGCCTTTTTTAAAAAGTGCATGATTTTTCAGGAGGAACTTGAATATGTAGAAAAATTCGATTTTCAGTGCCACCAAAGTACTGTTTTTGGTCTTGCAAGGCAATTACATCTATGAGGCCAAAACCTTATCCATCCACTCCAAATAGTCACTTAACTCAAACAACTGATCTTGGTGATGAACTAGATCCATTTATGGATCTTCTATGGTCAAGCAAATATCCCACTGTTTCATTTGGTTTAAGGAAATGAACGACCATTTGTTTTCCCCAATCAATGTCCACTTGCAAGTGCTTTGCATGCAATGGGGAAACTAATGTATTAAAGATGATATTTGTCAACGACTCCTTTCGACAAGTAATGTGTGGTCAATTGCATCTGATTGTATTAAAATTGTCCACAAAAGTAAGTCCAACATGATACATTTAAATCTATGTACCTGAAGGACACATCCCTTACATTAACACTTTGGGGATTGGTACAAACTGTCCCCTTGCTGCTCCCTGCCCCCAGGGAAATTCAGAAACGACCCAGGTACTCTGCAGAAACAGCAGGGTATGGAAGAGGACAGCTAGCTGTTCCCTATTGACCATACTTTTCAAAAGTAATTTTTTTCTTATTAAATCACAAAAAGGAGGATCACACTGATCATCCAGCTAGTGTGTTTTTGAATGCTGGTTGCAGAATTTCCTTTTAGAACTGAGGTGGATATGTTCAGTTGACAACTTTCAGACATGCATACAAGATTCTTGGGTTAGAGAGCCCCTATTTCCTGCTATTGTGAGGGGTTGCTGGGCAATGCTGTCTTTCATGCAGGCCTTGGCTAGGTTATATTCAGGAAGGACACTTTCTTTTAACTCCTCTTTCATATGGGACTCTAGAACATGCAGCTTCTTTTTCTTCCGATTAGTGAGCTGAAGGTGTGATGGGCAATTGCTGGGATGCATTGAGAATTTTCATGATTGAAAGGTTGGGAGAAATTTTCAATGAGACTGTTATGCATCTGTAATATCGCAAATGAAATATTTTATAATATGCCCAATTTTAATTTGCTCGACAATTTTTTGCTTCAAGACAAATGAATATTGTTATTTGCATATAATTATCAATTTTGCAATTATAAAATCATGTAGGAGCAGTTTAATAGATCTAATGGAATAAATGACAAATAGTACTTGGAAGGAAATTTCTTTATTGATAATGTCTCCAGAATTCTGTCCTACAGTGATCAGCACCAAATCACCTATTATACAACTCTGCTGGAACTGAATGTATATCTTTTTGAATCGCTGGATTCTGAAATCTTTACAAACAAATCCACAACAGTCGCTGAAGATCTCTGTAAGATAATCACAAAATTCCATAACAAATTTATAAATCAGTCCCTTGATCAATCTGCCCTCACACCCTAAGCACAATTCAGCCTTTCAACCCTTCAATATAAAAAGCAGATGAAAGTCGCTGCTGTAATGTGAATGCGCAGATTTTCAATTGGAGGTATTGCACAGATTTCAATATTTAAACCATTGTTCATATGGATCTCTACACCAATTACAAATTGTAGATTTGAAAGGATATTTCTTCAATTACAAATTGAAAATTAATCATTGCTACACAATGGCAATCTCTGTGTAAAATCACTCCATGAAATCATGGTCTCATGTCCTCCAATTCTGAACCTAGGGGGGGTTTGTCCTTAAGGCTATTTTAACCATAGAAGCATAAATCTCAAAAAATCACAAAAATCCTGATTTTTAAAAGATCTTTGGCTGAAACAATTTTTTTCCCCAAAAAATCCCAATTTAATCAGCCATGATTTTCAACTATTTTAAGGGTTTAAACTGCGAAAAAAATCATATAAAAATAAAGAAAAAATGGCCCAAACAACCCGTTGTGAAACGCTAACCATGCGAAATCGCTATTTAATTGGGTTTTTCTGTTGACTTTTAGCATAGAACTGAGCATTGGCTGTTGGGACATCGTTCACCATCAAAGATTTGCTAGACTTCATAGGTCGCTGAGGTAAATTGCAGGTAGGTGACCTTGAATGGACGTATACTTCTAATAGATGTTAAGGACATTAATATAGAGACACATTCTTTGCTATGCTTCTGTGTTTGACGTTAAGTACATTAACATGGAACGGATAAGAGATGCGCTGTTTTTTTCTTTATATTCCACACTACTGTCATTTGTCTTAATGCTTGTAGTAATGCTTTCCATGTATATAAATCCAAAGACACAAATTAGTGGGAAATAAAAGACAATATCATAAATACTAAGGCTTCTATCTTATTTTTTTTAACATATCTAAACCTTATAAGAGTACTTGCCAAAAGTAAATATAGAAAGCTAAACTAAACTGAAACAAAATTCTATTGGCTTGATATCAACCTAAAGAGGTTTGTTTTCTTTGAATTCTTGTAATCCTAACTATTCAAGTTTTAATGACCTGTGGGTAGGGTAGTGACAATTGTATAATCAAGTGGGAAGCATAAGTATATACATATTAGTATATAGACATCATTGAATCGGAAGAAAAAATGGTTCCTATCAAAAAGATAAAAATCAGCTTGTAGTGTTGAAAAAAATGAACTGCAGCAATATTTTATATCAAAATGAAGGATTGTTTTGGTTATATTTAAATTTCCTATATATATTTTGTTGGCTTAATGCTTTGTTATTTGGTGAAACTCAGCTTAAATGCATGCCCTGCACTTTTTTGGGAACTACATCCCATTTAGGATCGTAATATACATGGAGGTTCACAAGGCCTGCAAAGAGTACAATAGCAGTACATGAATGCTTTAGACATATATAGTGTAGCATTCTATGCATGTTAAATAGGTATGAGGAAAAGTTAAAACTAATACATGCCTTGAGAGAAGTCATGCCCTAGTCTTGTGGGCTTTATCTTAATCCCTCCCGAAGCAGGCCTCATATATTTTCTGTTTAACGATCCAAATAGATTTCAACAACAACTGTCCCTTTGAAAGGGAATGTTCCTCGTGCTTTGATTTTCCATTGAAACTTGTAACTATTATCTCTCAAATTCTCAACTCAAAGTACATCAATGTTTTTAACTCCATCATCCACTTATACACAAAATCAAGGAAAATTTACTTGAATAATAATAGCTAAACTTGTGGCTCAAATAGTTGCTCTTCTTTTGTACTAGCAGGTCTTTATAATGGAAAAATGTTTAACACTCCCTTTACTCTTTTACAAATCTGTTAGAATAGTTTTCAATGAGAACATTTCGATATCATTTATGGTCTTTTGAGATTTAAGGTTATGTTTCAAAAGAATTTCTGTTACTCTATCTTGAGCCATTTGATTCAAAACCTATTAAGTTGAACTTTGCAATTGCTTCATTTGTCATATAATCTCCCTTTCACACTCTTCATATACTTCTCTTTGACATTGTTCTAGAAATTGCAAGTACTGTTAAATCACAAATATGAACCACTTGATTCCCATTTTGTAATTTATGATGTTTGCTCAACAAAGGAAAACTGTTTTTTTTAATGATTTTCTTGAGCCTGAGAATTTTGAGATCCTAGAGGCCAACTTGGATAGTCATGGGATTGAACGACATAGGAGAGGCTTTGAACCAGAAGCTTCATCAGCAAGACTTGCAGCCCTCTAGCATAGCTATATTTGTAGTAGCAAGAGTCATTGGCTACATTTGATTTTTTGGAACTTTGTACTTAGTTTATAGGTTGACTTTGTACAAACTATATTGTAATTGAAATTTTATCAATTGTAACCATCTAGTTATTATTTATGCACTATGAAGCATGCTTTGTGGAATGCAATGTAATCAGCGATATGAATATAAACAACAAAATCCTATTTTCAACAATTCATGAGTTAAACTCTCTATTTTATTTGTTCTCTATATCTCTATGCTATGGAAATGCCCTTAAATTTCAAAAAAAATAGTTTCTGTCTCTTTCTCTACAATTTTTTACCTTTTTTTTAAATCCAATTTATTCTTGATTTTTCCTCGATTTTTTCAAAAAATCTTATACTTTTGGTTTGCCTATTATTTCCCCAAATGATTTTTGCTGCTATGATTTGAACTATAGTTGCAAATCCCACCGGGTACTCATGAGCTAGCAAGCCCGGCAAGTTACTCACCATATAACTCACTGTCAAGTTTTTCAAAAACTCACAAAAATTTTACCAAAAAAAAACTGTGATTAACCTGCAAAACTCAGGGATTTTTTGAAAAGAACTCATCAAAATTGCTATAAGCTCTTTTTTTCACCTGCAGGTTAAAAAAGCCACTGTTTTTAGCATTTCCGCTTTTGGCACATAATTAGCAATTTAGGGCACGACTGCTGATTGAATGCATGCGATTTGCGATGTGAATTACAGGTTTTCTAATGAATATTTTTTTTGAATTTATGGCACACATTTGGTGATGCCATTTATCACCTTTTTTGGCTTGAAATCAGAAACTTTATTAAAAAAAAATTGCACGTTCAAACAACCTGCAGGTGTAAATTTATTTTTCACAGTTTAATATCCTTTGTGTCCTTTCCATGCTGGAGTCTGAAACTTTGGAATCTTCAGAGTCATAATTCAAGCCTGCAAGTTGTTTAAACTTGCAATACGAAACTGTGAATAAAATCAATTTAATAACCTATGAGGTTGAATTTTCTTTATTTTTATTGTAAAAATTCAAGCCTGCGGGTCATTTAAACTTGCAATATGAACAAATTTTCATTTAAACAACCTGCATGTTTGAATTTTCAAAATTATAACTACGAAATTCAAGTCTGCAAGTTGTTTAAATTTGCAATATGAACAAAATTTAAAAAATTCATATATTTTCCAGTCTCCACATAACATTCTATTAAATGATCTACAAGCTTGAATTTTCACAATTATAACTATGAAAATTCATACCTGCAGACCATTTAAACTTGCAATATTAACAAAATTTTAAAATTTTAAACGACCTACATGCTTGAATTTTCACAACTATAAATGTGAAAATTCAAGCTTGCAGGTCATTTAAATTTGCAATATGAACAAAATTTTAAAAATTTATATAATTTCCACAACCAACATTCTATTGAATTATTGATCTTGACCTTGATGACAATGATCTATATTCAAATTGGATTGTTGAACCTAATGATGTTCATGTGGATTCATTGTTAACCAATGATGAGTTAGCTGATTTGGAGAGGGAAGCAGCTAAATGGGAAGCGAGTATGGCAGCATATGAAGAGGCTAGCCGAGGTTGGTGAGCCATTAGGGGCAGGTTCCTCGCATACACAACTTGATCCTATCACTATGGATGAAGCACCTGTTGAGAATATTGTAGCTATATCATCCATTTCCACAACACCCACACAGTGGCAACAAACTTTTTTGAGCTTTAGTCGTAGATGAAATTTACGATTTATAATTTTCATTGATACTAAAACTCAAAGTTCATATTTATTCAAAGGTTGAATTTGTTTTTTGGTTTATGATATGTATTAAACTCTAATTTTGATTTATATATGATGGAAAACAATAATATGTTCTACAAATTTAGTAATTTGTGTTTTTGAAGAATATTTTTAAAACTTTATGTATTTGCAAATGTTCAACAAATTTACCAAGTCATAGCCAAGTTTTTCCCCAAGTTTTTGCCAAGTCCTGAGTTTTTAATAATTTTGGGCATGTCGAGTAATTGCCAAGTCTAAGTTTTACAACTATCATTTGAACCAAGTTCAACACTCCAACAAGAAGTACAAATTAGAAAATAGAATTGATCATCAATGCATGCCTCATCCTTGCTTGGCCTCTCTTAAATATAATTTTTCTTCAAAAGACATAACTCTTCAAATGACCTTTGATTATTTGAGAGGAATTATTAATTAAAATAAACTTTAATTATAAGAGGCCTTTATTTAATAATTTTCACTTTATTATAATTTCATAATATAACTTGAGTGCTCCTTTTGTGACATTATGACCCTCTTATTTGTATGATGGGCACTTGGATTTGTCTTGGTTTAATTTTTTAAGAAGGGACATTATAGTCCGCCCTTCCTAAGATTGCTTGTCCTCAAGCAATTGCACATGAGGATTCCTTTGGAGTTACCAAGGTCCCAAATCAACCTTGGAGATTTATAATTCCCAATCCTCGACCCTCCTTGTGTGATGTAGTTAGCTTTTGTTGCACTACTCTAATATAATTAGGAATTGGAAACTCTGCACTAGGTGATGCTTCTCCAACTGTCTTGGTTATGTCTAACTTTGTACTCCAATGATGTCCCTAAAGAGTTGTTACTGTGCTTGCCTCAACTTGTCTAACGAGATAGTGCTTCAATGCTAAAATAAGGTTGATGCCATTTGTATGTAGTACCATACTGCCCAAACCCTATCCTACTATCTCAAAATACCCTTGAGCCGCTTGTACTACCTTAGCCAAAATGTTCATGGATGCCCCACCATCTTGGAGAACAGCAAACACATTTGCCAATTCAAGAAACTAATCACTATATACTCAATTTGCCCAACGATGAGATTAAAATCCATTGCAATTGTACCCATGAAACCTTTTCCAAAGAAAAAGAGTTGCAACCTTTGCAAGTGATGCCCTCACACTAACGAGTTTTTCAATACCTGTGGGGAAGATGACTGTTTCCCAACATGTCATTTATTTCAATATTCCTCAATCTCTTATCAATGAGAACATCCCAATGAGAACATCCCAATGAGGCCTTTCCCTGAAAGTATCTTTGAAGTAGCACTCTCCTGGGTTACCTTCCTTTGATACTAGTTATACACAACTCTATGAGGTCTAATTGTGTTTCTGCAAGATGGAAAAATTCTCATAGCTTGCATTATATGCAAAATTTTAAGAACGTAACTATCTCCCTCCAACATTGGTATATTCATGGACTCTCTATTCCCTCTTTCAGCACAAACATGATAAGTAGATGACTGCCTACAAAAAGAATTATGCTACTGTTCAAATTCAGCAATAGGAGCAAGATGAAGGTGTGCCTTTGTTGTACTGAATACCCTGGAGTACAACAAATACCCCGGAGTCCCCAACATCTCTTGGTGCTTATATGAATGTCATTTCAGCCTCATAACATTGGCTGCTTGTGATCATATCATTATGAATTATAGTTGCCATTTGATTTTCATTAGCCCAAACAGCCTTGTAGGTGAATTTTGGATCAGATATTGGTCGACTCTTATGTGCAAAAATCAATATGATGCTTTCTGCCATTGCTTGCCTTCCTACCCTCTTACCCAAAATGTGAAACATAGCAGCATTATAGTTCTGCACTATGGACGTTATTGGCTGCCCTGGAATAGTAGCGAAAATAAATTTCTCCTCCCCATTTCCAATGATGACAAAAAGATCTTTACTCTACAATAAATTCCCTTCATAAACCAATTGCCAAATATTATATGTACATACACCAATGTGAGTTTTGTGGGATAATGTCACCTTTAGAACAATGGTTTCATCCAATGAATACCATAATTGTTAGTTTTATGATCAGATTTAATGCACAGAAAATTAATTCAAAATCAGACACAATAACACAGCAGATACCCTGGGAAAACCCTCCTCTTGAGGGAGAAAAACCCAGCAACAATATATCTCTTATATATATAAGTAATGGCAACAATACACTTTACAATGTGGCCACACACAAGGCCAATATTCAGCACCAGCAATGGCTGTAACAACAGATAACAGTCTACCCTTCCTTGAACACAATTTTGCACTTGAAGAGATTCACAATTTGCCTTCAAAGAAATTTGCACTAGATGGAAGGATCTGCTCCTGATAGAATTTGCACTTGAGAGAAGGAATAATCGAACTTGCTTGATTGCAAATGAGGGGAAATGACCTCATATAGATACATTGCTAGATAGGTTGCACCCTTTCAATAAACTAGGTCGGCCACCAAGAAATAAATACAATTAATAATAATGAATTACAATGAAGGTCAGCCAAGAAGAATGATGCAAGGAAGTTGTCCAAAAATAATGTTGCCATTTACACATATAAATAATTTATATTTTCAATTGGGGCTGGAAGAATTGAACCCGAAGCTGCTAACATCAACAATAATAAGATGGGAAATTTTGTAACATTGTCATATCCCATAGCAACAAAAAGGAGCCTTCACAAGTTACTCCTTGCTTACAAAAATCCATTTTCATGTGCCATCCTCTATGAGGTGGTAGTCCTAGAGGTATGTAATGAAACAATATGCTCTACTCAACCCAAGTACTATAAAATTTCTTCCCATTCATATATTTGGCATTATGTCTATCTTTCAATTACCATTGGGAAACACCTATATTAGCAAAAGCATATGTGTTCTAGATTTAGGCCTCAAAAAAGAATGAGAAAAATTGGCTTGATCAAGTTGAATAATATCATACACTGCCATGATCTTCTAGTCTCTCATTAAATATTCACCAAAGATCCTAGGCAACAAATACAAACTATTGATTGTCATTGCTAACATCCGAGACAACGACAGAGTGTTGCATCCTCTATCATCATGAATTGCAGGAGTGCCCTAAACACCAAGATCCATCTCCTTTGTGCATAGCCAATTATGTATTTGAGTAAAAGGATCTAGGTGTCCTTTACTGCAAGTCATATCTTTCATATTTTTCCCATGCTTAGAGTACTTTCCATTATAACAAAAATATTGAAAGGACATAGTGTAAAGCAAATCTATGCTATTATTGTCTCTTTCATATTTTGAATTGTACTCATAGGAATGATTGGAATGCTTACCTTTTTCTTCCTTGATGATGTTAAGCAAACTAACCATTCCTAGTCCTTAGTGGATAGCAATAACTCCAACTTGCAAACTCAAGACCGATTGCTTTGTTATCGCCTTCTAGGGTTCCCAGGTAGAATGTAGTACACCTAGTTACTACCTAAACTCCTGCTTTTCATTATCGATGTGAGCAAAATTTTCCTTAAATTCTTACAAATGTTGTTTTCTTAAGCTTCTTTTGCCCTTCTTTTCCAATCCTCATATAATTTAAAGTTAACATTACATCTTCTATGCTTGCTTGAAATGAGGTAAGCCTCCCTCTTTTTTCTTATTAGAAAGGATTTGAAGTGATATATCCTTGTGCCCTGAATCTGTAGCATGAAGATTAGTGGAGCCAAATTCAATATCCTCCATAGCTTTATGCTCCTCCATACTGTTACCTTGTAAATTAATTTCATCTCTAATTTGTATAGTGGATTCCTTTTGTTCTTGCTTACTGATATGTTCCTTATTAATTTTTGGTAGCTCTAGTTTTAACCCTTCTTTCGGTTTATGTTCCACAAATTCTTCCTTGGCCTCTTCCTCTTTTAAATTTGTCTTAGATGTATCTGTCACTGGTTCCATGGTCTGCTTAATCTCTTCATCTGATTATTTTGAATCCTTTTCAGGATGAATTTTATTCCATGGTATTAACAAATCTAGGAATGTATTCCTCTTAATAACCTTTTTCTGACTTTTTTTCTTCAGTCATAAAGGTCTATCATTAGGCCCAACAACTATTCTCTGTGTGCAATTGTTCTGATTTTTGTTGTTGGCTCCTGAAGTATTTGCCCCATTATTCTGATTTCTAGAAATATTCATATTATTTTAGATTATATGAAGCATCTGACCCAAAATGTTTATCATCGTATCAATCTTTTTTTCTTTATCAGCATCCATCTCCGATTATTAATAATTCAATAAAAGGCATAGCAAGAAAAATGATGAAAAGATGCCGCCAATAAAAATGTTGATTGCTATTGATTGCCAACAAGAATATCACCGCTGAAGTGAAAAGAAAATATTGGTATCAATAAAGTCTAACGTTGAAAACTTAAAGTCTAATGTGAGATCACTGCTAAAATAAGAATTTATTCACCACTTCTTTGCTATATAAAAATTTACTGATCTGCTTATGTGAAACAATGGAGTAGAGAAGCTTATGTAAACTTAAATCTCACTCTCTCTTTAGCGCCCTTGTCTCCTACATATAACATTGCTTTCCAACCGTTGATTTCTATTATGTAGGACTTGATTTTCCCTTACCCGGTCACTACACCTTTAGGCATGCACTTGCATATGGATTTCTGGATTCAATTGTTGGCTTATCTTTCACAAACTAACAAGATATGGCTCTGATACCATTGTAATATCCCGAATGAAATATTTTATAATATATACCCAATTTTAATTTGCTCAACAATTTTGTGCTTCAAAATGAATGAATATTGTTATTTGCTATATAATTATTAATTCTGCAATTATAAAATCATGGAGGAGCAGTTTAATAGATCTAATTGAATAAATGGCATAGTATTCGGAAGGAAATTTTTTATTGATAATGTCTCCAAAATTCTGTCAAACAATGATCAGCACCAAATCACCTATTATACGCCTCTGCTGGAGCTGAATGTGTATCTTTTTCAATCATTGGTCTCTGAAATCTCTACAAACAGATCCACAACAAAGTCGTTGAAGATCTCTGTAAGATAATCAAAAAATTCCACCAAAAATTTATAAATCACAGTCCCCTGATCAATCCACCCTCACACCCGAAGCACAATTTGGCCTTTCAACCCTTCAATATGAAAAACAAATGTAAGTCACTGCTGTGATGTGAAAGTGCAGATTTTCTATTGGAGGTATTGAACAGGTTTCAAAATTTAAACCATTGTTCACATACAAAATAAAACGTTCCAACCCTGCCAAAAAATATGGATCACTGCACCAATTATAAATTGTAGATTTGAAAGGATATTTCTTCAATTTCAAATTGAAAAATAATAAATTCTACACAATGGTGATCTCTGTGTAAAATCACTCCATGGAATCGTGGGTTTTCGTCCTCCAATTCCAAACCTAAAGGAGTTCTGTCCTCGGGTTATTTGAACCATAGTTCAAAGCTCCAACAAGGAGTAGAAATTAGAAAATCGAATTGTTCATCAATGCATGTCGCCGCCTCCTTGTTTGGCCTCTCTTAAATAGAATTTCCCATCAAAAGACATAACTCTTCAAATGACCCTTGATTATTTGAGAGGAATTATTATTTAAAATAAACTTTAATTATAAGAGGCCTTTATTTAATATTTTAACTTTATTATAATTTCATAATATAAATTAAGAGCTCCTTTTTGTGACATTATGACCCTCTTATTTGTATGATGGGTGCATGGGTTTGTCTTCGTTTAATTTTTTAAGAGAGGACATTACAGCCTCTGAGATACACAACAAGAAAGTTCATTTTAAATCCTAAGCATAAATCTTTAATTATTATTGAAAGTGACAAGGGGCATTAATTACAGAAGAATGTGAAGTTGCTGAAAAGGAATGCCTAGAAGCTGCTGGATTAGGGGAGAATGGGAGAAGGCATGAAAGAGATTGGCTGCGGTTCCATTGGATTAGGCAGTCCTCCATATTGTCAGTAACTCAGATTCAGAATCTGACTTTGATTAAGCCTTTGGCAAAAATGAGGCATAGGCATAGCAGCAGCAGATCTAGTTGTCTACACTTTGTCATTTTGTAGTTGTAGCCTTTTCAGCCTTTTTATTTCGTTGTATGTGCACATTAATAATGAAACCTCAGATGATTAGACATTGACATGTTGTTAATTTGTATGTCAACCCATGTAAATTCTCAATTCAGCTCTAATGTTTCACAATATATTGAATGCCTCTTATATGAATATATGAAATTTCCTATATTTTTAAATTTTCCCTATTTGTTTAATTGCTGTCCCTTGCTGACCCCTAAAACATGCCCTACCAGAAAAGCCATGCAAAAACATACATGTCCCCCCATCCCCTACTGTCTCCATCCCAGAAACTTGATGGAACATAGATTTAAATTATCCTACATTAACTTCAATCTTTTACTCACAACCATATCTGGTAGCTCGGCATCAATCCAACCCTCGAATGGAAAAAGATATGAGAAACAAGTTACATCAGTGTTGATCATTGATTCCGTTGCACAATAATTTCTCAATGAGAATCATTTTGATTGGCTCAATTCAATGTTTTAGCTTGAGTCATACTCAATTTCTCAGCTTGTAGGGTTCTACTAAATCCTAGCACCGTTCTAAAATGGCTAGATGTACTTTCAAATCACACTGACTCACTGTGCTCACTCAATGCTCACTAATGAAATTTTGTTCGTACTTGACAAGCTTACCTTTCCATACAAAATCAATTTCCATACATTTGGAATGAGCAGATTATGGGATGGACGTATACAAGGAATCTGAAATAAAGAAATTTATTTAAATCAACACTTTTTGATCACACTCCATGATCCATCTTTTGCAATCTTCTTGATGATGGATCATGGAGTGTGAGTGTAATGTCCCTTTCTCAAGCTTAGTCAGATAGTAGACAGTTGGCTTATTTTCCAAGTTCCCGTAGGTTAATTGATAAGAAAAAGGGGACTCTAAAGTTCTTGGAGAGCAGAGGCTCAATATTATAGGGTTTCTATTCTTGGCAATGAACTCAATCAGTGGTGTGGATCATCATGACACTTCTTGAATTGAATTCCGACTTTTGGGGAGCTCTCCAAAATTCTTGGAGGAGCAGTCTATTTTTAGTAAGTCACCTGGTTGGCTCCAATCATCATCCCAAGTCTTCAGTATCATGATGGTGTTATCAAAGTTTGTTTTTGATGCTATTTCAGAGCGCAACTTGGGTAAAATGATTTAAATATTCACTTAAGTTTCTAATGTTAAAATATTAAGGTGAAAAGCTTAAGTGTAATATCTCTTTTAAATGGTGCTAATGCAGTGTTACCCCAAGTTTCTGAGACAGGGACGGCATGGGACAACGGAACGAGTCCCCAAGTTTCCGATTTTTCATGTCAAATTTGGGGACGGCGGGGGGACGGCTATATAAAATATAGAAAAATTTAATAGATAGAGGGAAAGTTTAAATATTCATATGAAAACATAGATAAAGCATGCATATATACATTATAGAAACTTAGTAAATAACATTTGTGTTAAGAATTCATTGCCAATATAGTTTTTTTTTTCAATTACGATATGAAAATCAAAATTAAAAAAAAGATGGTATACTGCTGTCGTCCCCTGGCCGTCCCCTAGCCCTGGGACGTTTCCAGGACAGGGACAGGGGGGGTTTAGACCGGAGGACGCGTCCCCAGGTAACACTGTGTTAATGTAATCTCATAAGTGAATGCCTAGGACATGGGGGGCTTTTTGCACATTAAAATTATATAATCTTTCTCAAAAGATCATTTTGGAGAAAAAGAGAATCATTATATTTTTCAATTGAATATTTCCCTCCAAAAAGTTATATTGTTATGTTGTCGGGCTCATTTGAGAGGTGAGACTCATGAATTATATTTTTATGCTACCGGTATGAACCTGAGTTCTTCCAAAGCTTCTTAAGGATAAAAAGCCTCTTGGAGTTGCTGGTTTAGGAGACGAAAACTCCCCTAGCTAGCTGAGTGGTTTCATACAAAGATCACCATTGTGCTCAAATCGAAATTCAATTTTGGGTGTTGCATTCATGGATGTTTTTGACATGTTTTGAAGTTGCAGATTGTTGAATGTTTTTGTGAGATTTTGTTAAAGGATTTTGATTGTGTTTAAGGGTGAATTGAAGAGTTACTTGTTGGTTGTACCATTCCCTTCATGTGCTGGTCGTACTACCTATTCTTGTTGGGTCATACTTCTCATGGTTGGTAGTACTATGGTTGGAAATGAGGCGTGAGGATTTGTTGGGCAAGCGATTGGTATTTTAGCTTTGTTTCTCCTTGAGTGGTGTAGTTTGGATCATTCTAGCCCTTTCCAAGTCTTTGGGTGTTGACCCTTGTTGGTTTGAGGTGTTATATTCATCATTTTTAGGTATTGATCCTGCTGTTTCAGTGCATAACAGACCTGCATATGTTTGAATACAGATCTCAGACTGATGTATACTCCTTCCAGAATGTTTAGGTGAATGTTGAATGCGTTTGGAGTTGACATTTACAGCCTATGTTCATTATTGGCAGGCTGGGTATGAATTGATTGTGTTTCCTAAGTGTTTTCTTTTGCTGCCCAGAACTGTTACAGAGAGTTTCAGTGCATTATCAGACCTGTACCAATAGATATTCATCATTCAATAAGGTATATTGCTGTTGTTTCCAAGTCGGGTGGAATTGTTCATGATTATTGGCTTAAATTGGGATGTTATAGCAATATTGATTGCATCAGTGTTTTCATATTATCAGCTCTTTCCTTTATCTGCATTTTGCAATCAACAGTTGCACTCCTATTTAGGATTGATACATGTGGGCTAACATTGTAAACACTGGATGATAGTACTGCCAATGTATTTGGCTTAAGCTCTTTGATTATTGTACTCAACCCACTGAATAAGTGGTAGCTTTATATGGATTTCCACTGAATAAGCAGATGGCTTGGTTTTACTTAAACAAGTGGTTTCATTGTAATTTTCCTTCCCATTGAATAAGTGGAAGTGCTATCATTTTTATTATACTAAACACTTCGCTGAATAAACATGAAACATATTTCCTTTCAGTATTGCATATGCACTCCACTGAATAAGTGGTATTGGCTAGCTTACCGCCTAAGTGTTTCACTTTCCGCTATTGCAATTTAATTTGTCATGTAGATTCTTTCATTGTACACTCTCACCTCGCCCATCATGGGAACTGATGATCAGAAAGTCAACAGGATATTTCATTGTAATCTCACTTTCAATTGATGTAAATTTCAAAAAAAAGTCTAGGGTGGTTACTACAGTGATTTGAAACATTGATGCAAATATAATAATATTTAATAAATTAAACAGTTTTTCCAGAAGTGTTCACTCTCAACCTAATGGACTGTGAATATCCCATGCACAGTATAGAAAGAAAGAAAATAATAAAAACGGCTAGAAAAATTAAATAGGATTCACGGTGACAGTCAACAGTAACGCCACTATGAGCAAGTGTAGAAAGCAATAAATTCAAAAAATAAAATGGAATTTTACAAAGAAAAAACTAAGGCCAAAAGGCCCTACAAAATTATATGTGAAAATCACAACAGCTGTAATTGTACAGTCGTCTTGAGATGGAACAAATTAAAATAAATTGAGAGAATGGTATCTCTGCTGAAAAAAATTTATCACACCTGAGTTAAGGAGTAGGTGACTCCACTTATACCAAATGCTTCCGCTCTTTCAAGTGCCTGTATAATAAGAAACATCTTTAATTTTATTTAAACAGAGTTTTAATCCTTGAAATTGATGAGATGCTTCATAATTTCTTTAATGTTGCACCTGTGAATAAATCCATTGCATATGCTCTGGATTGTCTGCATCAAAAGGTTTTCCATGATGTTCCTACCATACAGAAAGCAAACATTTGAATTCAAGTTTGTGATTGTGGGAACAATAGTTTCAATTGCAAAGCCTGAATAAGAAAGTATTTATCAAATCTAATCTCACCTGGTCCCACTGGATTAGATGAGCATACTCAATGCAGTGAGCAGCTGACCGAGGAGTCTCTGCAAGAGTACATAAAGGAAATTTAACCTGAGGTGGGAAAAGCCATATGGTACACTCGAAGCAAGGTGTGACTCCAGGTAAAATCACTCTAGCATGGCCTTTGAATCCTTCAGTACCCCCATCAACCATAGGTTTGATTGTTTCCGGACGTGGTTTATCATCAGAATCATATTCTGCATTTGAAGATGACAAAAAACAATTTTCTTATATAAAAGAGAAGAGGCTAATCAAGAATAAAATTTCTCCTTCCTATACCAAATGAAGTAAAACAGGAAGAAGCTACGAAAATAGAATATGATTTTTTAATATAGGATATAAGGTTGGCAATCATAGATCTAATTAACATAGTAGGCTCTCAATCTATAACTGATGTACAATCCTTTTTTCAAGTCTTCACCAAGAGAACATATTCAATTTACATGTTTAGAGCAACGATTCATGTCCAAAAATGGCAAAGGTATTAAAAAAATGATGAGATATCTTTATAACAAATATCCCTTGTACAGACAAGGCTGTAACTCCAAGTAAACTGTTGACTAGGGCTATTCTGCTACTCCCTTAATATTGGTGTACATCGGGTTATGAATAGTGAGCTTGTGACTATCTTAACTCCTAATTAAGTCATGTTATCATTATTATATTATTATTTAGTTAGTTAGGTCGGCCTAGGGCTTATATAGGGGTGTCTAAGTTGGCCTAGGTGATATCCTAGGCATAAATAGGTATATATAGGAGGTTGTAAGTCTTATTTCATCGTCATATTGTGAATTGTGTTCTCATTGGAGATATTTGGAGGTTTGCCCCCTCGAAGTGGCATGTTATTCTCAGTTATTATCAAGTATTTGCAGCATATTTCATATCAAATTCTTCTATTGTGTAAGTTATTTCATTACATATTCGAACCACAGATGGGAGGTAGAATTAATCATAGTTCAAAAAATCAGTGACAAAACCTTTATTTTTTGTGTTTTTTGTCATTTCTTTCTTCAGTGATTACAATCTCTCAGCAGCATGAACTGATTGTTGACTGATTTTTCATTGCTGGCCAAGACAAATAGTTGTGTAGCCAAGTGTAGGAACAAGTGAAAAAGGAAATGAATGTCCTACTTTATAGCTATGAGGAGAAGCAAATTTGAAGAAACAAAACAAGGGATGTGGTTGCATTGATAATGAATTCCAAAGCCACCCCACATGCAATACCACTATGTTTGAATTGCTGGCCAAGACATCTAGTTGTGTAGCCTAGTGTAGGAACAAGTGAAAAGAGAAATGAATGTCCCACTCTCTAGCTATGAGGAGAAGCAAATTGAGAGGAAGAAAGCAAGGGATGTGGTTGCATTGATAATGAATTCCAAGGCCGCCCCTAATTCATCTAGAGATTCTATTCTTGGCCGGTATATATGGCTTTCCTCCACTCACACAAGAAAAGTTCATGCCATCTAAATTACCCACCTAATTTACATTAGTTGCAATGTTCCAGGCCCACAACCTTTGCTTGAAGGTATTGATTGAAACTAAGAGAAGCACCATGAGGCAAGGATGATGACAGAAATTTTTTGCTACTACAATAATATATCTTTTAATGTGGCCAACAGCCCATATTGGAATGCATTGCTAAATGCATAATCATTGCTTGTGTGGGTTTAAGACACCAACTCCACATGATTCCAATGGCCCGTTTTTAGAGGAAGCCATCAAAAATACACAGCTAATGGTAGAAGATCAGAGGAGAATATGACCAAAAAAAAGGCTGCAGCATTTTACTGGATGGGTGGACAAATAGCAAGAAAAGACCTTAATAAACTTTTTAGGGGCACATTGGTGTTCTTAAGTCCTTGGATCCCTTGCACAATGTAAGAATGTAAAGACTTTACGCAATCTATTGTATGGGGTGATCCAAGAGTTGGGATGGAGAACATTGTCCAAATAGTCACAGACAATGCAGCCACATATATAGCCACAGGGAGACTTATTCAAGAGAGTCATCCCACCAATTTTGGAGCCCTCATGTTGCTCAATACCTAGATTTAATGCTCAAGGACATTGGGAAGATTAGGAGTGGATCAAAAGGGTGGTGGAAGATGCTAGAAATGTTACAAAATTTATCTATAACCATACTCAGGTGCTTAGTTTGATGAGAGAGCACACCAAAGGCAAGGACCTTGTGCAATCAAGAGGGTGACATGATTTGCCACAGATTTTATCACTTTGCAAAGCATTGTAAGGGAAACCCTTTCTCTCAAGCAAATGTTTGTGAGCAATGTGTGGTTGGACTCCCAATATTCCAAAAGGCCAAAAGAGAAGGTCGTGAGGATAATATTTGATCAGGTCTTCATCAAGTGTGTAGAGGAGATGCTCAAGATAAGAATCAAACTTAAGTTTAGAGGACATTTCTTATTTGCTGTTTTTTTTGTTTTTGTTACTGTTTCTTAATTTTCTATCAATTGAATTTTTTTATGTTCAGATTTTTGGGTGACAAAGCCTTTGGTCAAGGTGCTATATCTGGTCAATGGGGACAAAATGTCAATGAGTTGTCTCTATGAGGCCATGGGCAAGGCCAAGAAGACCATATGCTATTCATATGCTGGGAAAAAGGAAAAGTATGAAACCGTTTGGTGCATCATTGATCATGGATGGGAAAACCAGCTGTCATGACCCGTTTTTTAAATCAAAATAATTAATAATATTATTTAATTTAGACCCAGTAATTGCTAATTCTAAGGGTAGCTTAATAATATTATTACGATTAAAAAAATTGTTTTTAAACACTAGCACTAAAATAAAAGTGTTTTTTATACACTTAAATATAAAGATAAATTTAATACTTGGAGGGAAAATAAAATGAAAATAAAAAATCAAATAAATTAAGGGCTTGAAAAAGGCAACTATAAAAAGAGTGTTTTTCCTCATTTTATTATCATTCAAGTTATCCTTTTGCATCCAATTTTCAAATTTGAGCACTTTATTCAATTTAGAGCATCCAAGGACGAAAACCCTTGATTTGTTCAAGCTTTGAGAGGACGAAAACCCTCTTGGATACATTTCGGATCAAGGATACCCTTGCTTCCAATCTTAGGTGATTCCATCCAAAAATCACAACTATGTTGATTTATGGAGGATTTGGAGATATTTTGATTTGCTACAATATTCACTATAGTGCTGCTACAATGTTTTTTCCAAGCAAAAATCATCATCTCATTGCCAAA
>VDFB02065462.1:0-23143 GCA_007258455.2 Sequoia sempervirens
GCTTTGCAAGCTCATGAATTTTCACCTCAATATCTTTGGTGTCAAATCTATCGATGAGTTTGTTGGTGAACTCATTATAGGTAACAATAAGGTTATGGCCAAGAGTGACCGAACCGTGATACCACCACTTATGGGCAGCCCCATCCAAATGTAGAGTAGAAAACTTGATGGCATCTTGTTCTGGCATTGGCGTCAATGAGAGGTAGTTGTCGAGCTTTTGGACACATGATCTTACCGAACACTTATCACTCCTAACAAAATGGGCCAAGGTAACCTTCCCAAGGGCTTGCTGGAAATCCCTTGGAGGCATAGGAGCACAATTCTCATTTCTTTTGCCTCCTCTCTTCTTCTTTTGGTTCATGTATTGGTCCAAGGATAGGATCTCACGAATCTTTGTAGGAAGGGAAAGATATTCCATGTAGCTACTCCTTACTTCATCAGGGATTGGTACTTCAAGTTTAGCACGTGGTTCCTCCCTTCGAGTAAAGGTAGGTTGAAGAGGCCTAGGGGCTGATGCCCTAGTCACTTCAATAGTTTGACAACTAGGTCTCCCATTTGGATTCACATTAGAGGAGCTAGTTTCAATATTCTGCTTCTGATGAATGGGAGTCACATTTTTATTCATATTGGCCAGCAACTGGGACATCATGTACATCATACAATCAAACCTCATTTGTGATTGTTTGCTCTTCCTCTAATCTCTTCACCATTCTACCTGTGCATTGGTGATTAGGTTCCCTTTTACCTATGTTGATATACTTCTTTACCTTAGTATGTGCTTTCTTTTCTTCAGCAAGAAGAGAATCTAGCTTTTCAGGATGCTCTAATAACTTCTTTAAATTCCTATCATAGTCTTGAAAAGTTTGCATTAATTCTGATAAAAGCTCTTGCGTAGACTTCATCTTTCCCAATAAGGTAACCAACACCCTGTTGCAACTGAAAAGACTAAGTGCTGGCCAAAAAGCAAACCAAAAGTAAGCAAACCCAACTTCCAGATTCAAGGAAATGCAAACAACTAAAACCACTTTTCTGATCAGAATTTTCTGCTCTGCAAATATGGCATTAAATCCCACTGGCTAGCAGAATCAGTGGCTTTGATACCACTATAAAATCAATGGCGAAGATTATTATTTGCTTTTTTTTGGAGCTCAGCTTCTGGAACGAGAGGACAAAAACCCTCAAGTTTAGGTACTGAGATTTTGTAAAAAAAGTTCAAAAACATCATATCCATTTATGAGATCTAGGCAAATCTTAAAAAATTAGAGTTTTGTCCACACCTTTGCCCAATCATAGCTCTAATACCACTTGTTAAGATCCACACATATAGTAATAGTAGTAAGACAATGTAGAAGATAGATCATGCACAACAAAAGAGATGTTTGTGGGACAAGATGCCCTAATATCCAATATGTGGAGAAATAGAATAAACCCTTGAGGTAGGGTAACACCATACAACAACTATTAATGAAGAAGCCACTTCATGCTATGTTTCCAAGATATCCCAAGGCACATAACATAATCTTTACCTTCTTTATGTAGACCTCCTAATAACATAATGGACAGGTAAACATCTAAACCCAATATAGGCCTACTCATTACCTAATATAATTAATTACACAAGTTGTCCACATGACCCAATATGACTAATTTAACGGATGTGTGCCACATGTTTGCATCTCCACCCACCTAGATATATTATAATACCATATCCTTAGGAACATCACATATAATCAAAATAAGAACAGCAATAAAGTAAATATAACAAAGAGTAACACAAAATATAAGCAATATTGAATATATTATCTCCATAGCAAAGTATATCAAGAGATCGACCAAAAAGGTTGCTCCCTCTCCAAGTCCAGCCCACAACCATATATAAAATGAAGAACAATGGGTGTGGCAGTTAATAGTAATACAACCATGACCAACAACCCAGTGACCTCTACTAACCAAAAAAATCAGAATAATCATATACTGGCATAACTCAGACTTTGGCCGAACACAACTTAATCATTACTTTTCCTTATTTGCAACATGAATTTTTTTATTCTAAGTGGTCAACTTACTGCAAGATGTAGGGCCATGGCTAACATCAACACAGAACACCTAAACTAATTAGAATACTACCTATGATGCCTACATATTATACATAGGTCCCACCATTATTACAAAAAGTCAATGTTCATGTAATCTATAAAGGTTAAACTTAATATGTTTTCCTCCAAGAAGGGATGATTGTATGACACAATCAACTACAGACCTAAAAGAGATAACAGTGTGAAATTCAAACATTGATCAATGCTGCCAGAAAGTCAAAGTTAATGTCAGATCTGAGAAACAGTTCCAATTAATTTTCCAATCACTAGTAAACATGTCTTCTCAATGGTTTTGCTAGGGACTTGGTGAATTTCCATGAATTGGATAACTCATTAACTTCAATTAAGTAATTATAGCAATTCAAACAAGACTGATTTCATAAGATATTGAGTGAATTATGGTTTCAACCAAGTTTGATTTGACTTTGACTCTGACTTATCTATTAAACATTGGTTAAAAAAAGTAGAACTGTTTATAATATATATCATAAAATATCAGAAAATAACCATACAATGTCACAAATTACACCATTGTCTTGTCTTTCAAGTTAAAGGTTTTCCCCGTTTTCCATTATTTTGAGGATATGATCACATGTTTGATTGTGCTTTCTAAAGATTATTTGTTTCTTGACTTCAAGCTTCTTCGGCTTGGCTTATTTAGAAATAAAATGATTTAAGTTATGTCAAAAGGATTATCTTATGTATGTCCCATCAGATTGATCTAACAGTTTCTAGTCTCATTCATGTCCCATTTTATATGTGGGGTGAATGATGTGTGGTATCAGAAGGGTGGAAAATTGAAACAAATAATATAGTTAAAAGGCTGATGAGGTTGTCGGCAGGGATATTAAACTGTATTTCTTAAGATTTGGGTTTAAAAAATTCTGTGTTTAGGTGTTGCTTTTCCTTTAACATTAGATATTTGATGTATTGATTTTCCTTTAACATAGTGTTATTGTTTAAATGGCTTACCGTATTCACCTTGTTTTGTTTCCACGTATAAATTGAGACTTTAGGGGTTTGTTGAGTTGTCAATATTCTTTAGAGACAATTAATGCAATTGGGTTTAAAGGGATATTAATGTTCGTTATTATTTTTTTAGTTAGTTTGTGTTGACTTGCAGACTTGCACCACCTGCTGCTTACAATTAAAATCCAAAAAAGATTGGCATGCATGAAAAAGATGCTCTATTGGTATTATGTAATGTCCCACCCCAAATGGACAATCTCTATTGCGATTTTACTTGATTAATTTCAATTTGACACATAGGACATTTTGTCAAACTTATTGTTTGCTGATCTGTCTGTGTTCAATGAGTAGAGAGTTCCAAATAACAAGAAGTAATAACAAGAAGCAAATAACTCATTCATAACAAGATGAAGTTCATCTAATGCATCACAATGAGATTTAATGCTTTCTACATTTCATTTCTGAATTAATAGGAAACAGCAGTATTTATATAAACTCAGCAATAAATATTTCAGTCTATTTAATTTACTGGTTTGAACCCCTTTCTCAAGATTTTCTGAACAACCTTGTGATAACAGTTACACTCAGCAATGCAAAGGATAAACTATGATAATAAGTACCAGTTTGCAGGTTACATGAATATGCCAGCCTCCTATTTGAGAGCTCACGACCGACATGTGAAACCTGTAGCAGATTGGTCTCTAGAAGAACAATTTTCTGAGTATATAGCCAATGTCCAACCCTCTACACATGCCCAACAACTATGTAATCTCCCCTTTTTCAGCATGATCTTGTTTGATGATGGTTAGCCTATTACTCAGACTCTCGTAGGTTGACAGCTCTTGGTTAGGGAGTTAGTGGCCGTTTTGGTGGGTAATTGACGTTCCCACTCCTTCATTCCAGTAGCGGATTCAGTGCAAGCATCTGTAGCACAGTGTTCGCCAGCTTCTGACGGCATAGAAAAATACTGAGTTTGGAGAGAGTTATGATTATTTAAGTGGTTAAGTTAATTATTTAACTTAAGTGGAATATTATAAAGTCAAATTGACTTTATAAAAGATTTAAAAATCACTTAAATAAATCTAAAAGTGACTTAAGGTTTATAAAGTGATAAATTAAATCACTTAAGTGACTCAAAAGGTGTGCCCATTTCAAAGATTTAATTTATAACTATTGAAAAGGTAATTAAATACATTTTAATGTATTTAAATGACAAAAAGTGCGTTGCTCTTCAAGAAGTGCGTGCCTTTTTGCATAAAAGGGAGAAATTGCAAATCAAACTCATCTTTGATCATTTGACTTTGCATAATTTATTCTTCTCTGTGGATTTTTGTCTGAGGACAAGGGTTTTAGGAAAACCTTCATTGGAGAGTGTCAATTCTTCATTGAATCTGTAATTGTGAGGCTGTGAGATACCAGTTGAATGATTACCTGTGAGAGCTTCATCCAGTAGTTCATCTGTGCTTCATCAGATTTCTTTTTCAGCAATTTCCAATTTGAAATAAGGCAGTAGGCTTCACTTTTGGACACCATTCTTTTGCAGAAGGTTTGATTCAGAAAGGACTCTCAGGATCTTCAAAAAAGTCATACTTTGTTCTTGCTTGGCGTACTTCTTTGGGAAGGCGTGATTCTCCTGCAGGCTAAAACGCCTTCATTTTTGGCTATTTCTTTCTTGCATCCTTGGCGCCTAGCTTCTACAATTCGTTTGCCTTAGTTTCCAGGCTGGAGAAATCATTTTGTAGTCTTCTACGCTTGGATTTGTCAGTTTTCACCTTTCTTGGCAAGCAAACTGGAATAATTTCTTATTTAAATAATCTGGAGCATTTCGGGTATGTTTGTAACTTGTAATCTCTTTGTTTCAGTTATTTAATACCTTCTGCACTTCCATTTTATAAATTTTAGCTCAAATTTGAGTTTTATGAGCATTTATGTGAAATCGCCCCTTCTACTTCTCTCTAGAAATTTCTCTAAAAAACTAAAAAACATAAAAAGATAATTAAAACAACAGGGGTTTGAAGAGGAGCCAGTTGGGCTCACCACAAACTACTCACGCCACTTCTACAGTAGCATACTGCCTCCAAACAAACAATACAGATCCTTCACAATGATTTAATCCCTCATACAGGTCCACGTTTTCCCTCAGCAACTGAGACGCCTCCTTGTTTGTCTAAGGTATCCTGTGGAGCAGCTTACAAATCCACGTATAAACTTACACCTTCAGTAAATGCTAGTATATTGTCTTAAGAATAGGGAGTCAAGTGACCAAACTCAATGCAACAATAATATCTTTAGAACTCCACGCCCAAACCCAAAAATTTAATCTTCAAACCCTTGCCTGGAAAATATCATACGAAAGTTGCAATACCATTAAATCTTCTAATTGTCCTGTAGATCTATTTGCTTTGAAATAATGATCAATTTTTTGAAATATTCTGATAAATCCTCCAAACCCTAAATAAGAAAACTTCTTGAATTCGTTGAAGTACAAGCACAATCACTGCAATGGAATTGTTTGCAAGCTGGCTTGGGAGATCTTTCACTCCTATACTGAGTTCTTCTTGAGAGATTTCGTCCTCAAAAAGCTTGATATTTTTAGACTCTCCAGTCCTCATGCAAAACCCTTAGCCAAATTCTTCTTCAACAATGAATGAATGTGCAAAATGAGCTTTCATTGCCCTTTTATATTTCTATGCTCAATTTGCATTTGATTTTCATTTCATTTAATTTACTTTCATTTCCCTTTTAAATTGGCACTTAACTTTATATTATAAAGTGCACATTAAAATCACTTATATCCCTTTTAAATATAAAGTCCTCTTTTAATATATTTTAATAACGCATAAAGTTAAATTATTTAATTTAACTTTATTATTTGGCGTTATTAATATTAAATGCATAGGACCAATATTAAACAAAATAACTCCAAGATATAATTATGCCATCATGCCAAAAGTAGTAACTCCACTAGCTCACCATACCCATGACTTACTATAAATATCAAGTATGAGCAACATGTCTGAGTGACTTACTATAAATAGTAAGTGTGTGTCAAAGTGTCTAGAATGGCCTCTGAAAGGCACGCCCCAAATAAACTGGAACACTAAGCTGAAGAGTATTGAAATAAGAACCAAAGGTTCTACTGAAAATCCATAAATCACTCTCAAAGGGGTTCCCTAAACAACTTGTTAGCCTACAGGGACCAGTTGGTAGTCTAACCACTGCATTTGACCATTACCTAGGAAAAGGGGACATTACATATTACAAATAATGATATAGCCTAGTTTGAATGTACATGCATTTCACATGTGAAGATTATTAAATAGGTCCATAATATTCCTTTGATTTTAACTTTGCATTTTCATTGTCATCAAAGAACAAAAAATTATAAAGAGATTTATTTAAAGACTCTATTACAAAATCATCTTCCTCATTCTTTTTTTGCATGAACTTGCAGATGTTGTACAACTAGATCATTGTAGATCACAGATTAAGTTACTTATTTGGGTACCGGTACAAGTACAATGATACGACAATTTTTTTTCCGTAGGTACGGGTACGGGAATATATATTTATGTATGTATGTATTTATGTATCATGGATGTATATATGCATACACATATAACATATATACATACATAAATACATACATATACATATATACATACACATATACATACATAAATACATACATATGCATATACATTTAACAACAAACCATACACAATGTCTCCAAAAAGTTGGCATTTCCTTTTAAGCCAGTAGTTGGAGAAAATTCCAGCATGTTGTAAGCCAATAGTTGAAGAACTAAAGAAATAATTAATAAACAATACTTACAGATCTTGAAGTTAAATATATGTTTATGACAATATTCCATTGTAATGTGAAGCTAGATACAGTTGTAATAACCCTCCCGACTGTCGAGTTATATTTCTATGCAATTTCCTGATTGATTCTTTTGTGATTTTGAATGCTTGTAGTTTTTTTGAGTTTGAGATGAAGATAGGAAAATATAAAGGAAATACAATTCTGCAAATTGAAGGAAATTTGGATTTTGTTGGTGTAACCATAGTTTACATACTCGGAATCGGAGAGTACTCGGCAAGCCCAAAAATTTTGACTCGGGAAATACTCGGGAAATACTCGGCAAATACTCGGCAAATACTCGGCAACTTAAAAAGTAGCAAAATTTCGTATAAAAACACATTTTTTTTGCAAAATTCAATTCTAGAATGCATCAAATGAGTCTAAAAACCATGAGGAAGTGTTTTATATAAAATTTCATTGTTCAATACATATGGATTACAAAATGGCATCATTATACGAAGCCGCATAGTAAAACTGTAAAACTATTAACTACCAATAACTATAGTCAATTTATGATGATTGTATTTGAAAATCATCATCATAAATTTCATATCTAGGAAATTACAATTTCCTCTTCCCCAACCTAGAGAAAAATTGGGGGGTAGAGGGTACGGTCCTTGCACTCGATTCTGGCTCCCTGCTTGCCGTAGAAGATCGTGGAAGTGGCTCCACCATGTTGGTAGGTGGCAGTGGCTCCTCCACTACCACATCAATGTCATCCACTCCAATCTCTCCTGCTTCTGCTGCAGGCAAATCCTCCATAGCTTGCCTCTCGAAATCAGCAATCTCATCCTCTGTAAACAAGGAGGCCTCATCATCCTGCACGGTCCAATCACTGTATGGATCAATCTCATCCAAATCAATGAGCTCTTCTGACTGGTCTTGCACCTTTCTTGTGCGAAGCCGAAGGTTATATTGAACAAAAACAAGATCATTGAGGCGTTGTTGAGTCAACTTATTACGCTTCTTCGTGTGAATGGCATCAAACAAACTCCAATTCCGTTCACAGCCAGAAGAACTACAAGGTTGAGACAAAATTCGAAGGGCTAGCCTTTGCAAATTTGGGGTTCTTCCACCCCAATCTTCCCACCAAGAACCTACAATAAGATATTCAAGTTTTTGTAAATATTAATAAAATTATAAAACAATAGTAATAAGTAATAATAATTATAATTCATAACTTGCAAGATATAAGGCTTCACTTTTTCTTACTTGGTGTTTGGATCTCTCTTCCTCGTTCACATAATTTGGAAGAAAACAAAGGCCCCCTAGCTTCCTTATATTTTTGCAACTCTAGAAGGATGAGGTCTTTCACTTCAGAATTAGGTGTCATCCTTTCAATACATGTGAATAGACCCTCCATAACCTCCCCATTAGCATCCGTGAAGCCATCAGAGAAGTAGAACTTGGGGTTGAGAAAGTAGCCTGCTGCATGAATGGGTTGGTGGAGTTGATTGTTCCACCTTCGATCAATGATCTCCCAAATAGGGGTAAATCTATTTGCATCCCCCATGTAATAGCGTTGGATGGCCTCTTTGGCCCTATCCATTGCCTCATAAAGATATCCCATCACATTTTTCTCACTGTCCACCAAGCGCAAGACCCTCACCAATGGCTCAGTCACCTATAAAGTACAAAGTAGAACCAAATTTAAATTACACCTTACAATGAAACAAAATACTTATAGAATTTTAAATTAAGAATAAAGGATTCAATCTGAAAATTCATTAGAGTTGAAGTTACCTTGACAATCTCTAATGCTCTAGTTCCAAATTGACTATCAAAGATTATTGCTTGAATCTTTTCTCCATCAGCCTTCTTTGAGTAAGTTGAGTCTACCCATGGTTGACTCACAAACATCTGCTTCAAGGAAGTCAATAAACCAGTGATACTTTGCAATGTTAGAAAATTAGTTGCAAACCTTGTAGCACCTGATCGCACAAGCTCTTTCCCCTTGGTGTGATCTCTCATCAATTGAAGAACCCATGGGTGATTATATATATATTTTGTTATGTCTCTTGCTTGTTCTACAATTGGTTTCACCCAATCAATTTTGCCTATATCCTCCAAAAGAAGGTCAAGGCAATGAGCTGCACAAGGGGTCCACAAAACTGTTGGATGCCTCGCTTGAAGCAATCTACCAGCTGCCACGTATGCTGCTGCATTATCAGTAACAACTTGGACAACATTTTCTATGCCCACCTCTAAAACAACCTGCTCCAACATCAAGCTCAAATTTTCTGCATTCTTTATTATGTTGGAGGCATCAATTGACTTTAGAAAAACCATCACACCATTGGAAGCCACTATAAAATTGATAAGTGTGCGGTTTCTTCCATCTGTCCAGCCATCTGAAAGAATTGAGCATCCAAACTTTTGCCATTTCTTCTTTTCTTCTTCCACAATTCCTTTTGCATCTACAATAGCATCTTCAAGTAACTTGCCACTTAGATCTCTTGGAGTAGGGGCCTTGTACCCTTTGCCTGCAACTGTCAATGCTGTCACCAAACACTCCCAATATGGACTCCTTGCCACATTGAAGGGAAGATTGTTATAAAACCAAAAATTTGCACAAGCCTTGTCTGCCTCTTTGTGCACCTCCTTATTCCACCCAGTTGCTTCCAATGAAGGTTGTGATCCTTGAATATTTCTGGGCACAAAAAACTGGAATTTGCTCAAAGTGGAAGAAGTGGATGGGGTATTGCGACCAGCACGTATACGTGGACCACGACTAGAGCCCACCATGGTTTTAGTTTGCATAAGCTCTTCAGAATCTTCAGCCAAATTAGGAGCAATGGCTGCTTGCATGGCTGCTTTTACTTTTTCCCTCTCTATTTTTTTTTCTTCAAGTGCTGCAAGAACAGCTATCATCTCTCGTTTCACCTCTAAACTAGCCAATTCACATTCCTTTGAATCACGACAAGGAATACCAGCAAGATGGTATTTGAGGCGATTGATGCCTCCACTAATTTTCTTCTTGCAATGAGTACAAATAACACTGCCTGGTACTGGCCCATAATAACCATGTTTCCAAGTAGGATCACGACTACCAGGGGGTCTCCTTTCAATGACACTTGTGCCAACTGAGTCCGAAACAGATGCAGAGGTGGATGCCATTGTGATTGAATATTAACCTACAATATTAAAAGTTGAACAATAAATATATTAGTTGTAAGTTGTAACAAATCTTGTACAAAAGAACAATGAACAATCAACTAATTTTTTAACTTTATTCAATCATTATCTTATTTCAGTTTTTGCATTCTAATATTTGTATTTTTTGTTGGATGCAGATTGATTTAATTTACGTGTATGCAAATTGGCATTGCAGTCCTAAGTCCTAAGTCCTAACCCTATTGACTGTTGCAAATTTGCAGGTGGGAGCAGCAGATCATCATTACATAGCAATTGCTCAAAATTGAAAATTATACTATAAGTATATTTAATAATTTGAAGTTTTGAACATGTTTACTCATTAATGAAAGATCAAATTATCTATGACAGCCAACAGGTATGATGAAATGAGCTTTGTTTCTGCTTATTAAACCTTGATTTCAGCACTCCTTTGTTTCAAACTTTCATGAGTTCATCATTCATGGCCATGCATAGAAATTTTGTAACAAAGTTTGAAACAAAGTAGTGTTGAATCATGGTATGATGAAATGAGCTTTGTTTCTGCTTATTAAAACCTGATTTCAACACTACTTTGTTTCAAACTTTCATGAGTTCATCATTCATGGCCATGCATAGAAATTTTGTAACCAAGTTCGAAACAAAGTAGTGTTGAATCATGAAAGTTTGAAACAAAGTAGTGTTGAAAGGAGGGTTAAGCAAGCAAAACTGGAAGTCTGTTAAGTTATAAACTTTCATTGTTTGAGTTTGAATCATCACATTCACAGCCCAGCTATAGTTTTCAATTTCATATCTGATTTTCATGGCTTCTTATAAATGAAATTCATATAAAATCATTATTTTTGCTGTACATTGTGAAGTTAAAAATAAATAATAAAATCCCACAAGCCAATTTATATACATTATTAATAATAAATATATTACTATCTAATATTCTATAATATAGGTATTTTTTATTCATAATAATATTTATATATTAAATTTTAAATTTTAATATATATATTAAAATTTGAAATTTAATATATTATATTATATATGAATCAAAATATATATATTATAGAATCATTTTAATCATAGATAGTAAAAGTAAAACTATAAACGGTAATAAATTTATTATTAATAATGGATATAAATAAATAATAAAATGAGATTTTATTATTTTTTATATATATTATTAATAATAAATTTATTACAATTTAGTAGTTTAAATTTTACTATCTATTTTATATATTTTTTGATTCATCATATATTAAATTTTAAATTTTAATATATATTATAGTATATATTAAAATGTGAAATTTAATATACTATGAATAAAAAAAATTCAGATAGTAAAATATTTATTATCAACAATATATATAAATAAAATTCTAAAATCGAAATCTATACTTCATAACTTTATAGTTATGAGACAAATATTTTAAATATAATGCGGATTTCAATGCGAACTGTGAAAAAAACTGAAAATCACGAATTGTGAAAATCGCGAACTGTGAAAACGCCGAACTATGAAGTATGAAGAGTGCCCAGAAACGAATCACGAATTATTAAGAAGCCATGAAAACCAGGTATGAAACATTGAAAATGAAGCAAGTAGAAACCCTAACCTGTAGCTGATGCTGCAAATCGCGACGCCAAAACTCCAAGTCGCGCTGAAATCGAAGCCCTAATCGCGCCAGAAATAGATGTATAAAACGCGGGTGTGCAGAAAGAATGCAAGTTGATGGCTTAAGTAGACGTTTTCATTGAAAAAACGCGGCAAAATCAGTGCGAAAATGCATAAAAAAAAACGCGCCGCATTTAATACTGACCAAACAGCGATTACTTGCCATTTTTTGCCCGCGATTACTCAGAAAAATGTGGCGATTATTTCCACTGTAGCAAATGGCGAGTAAAGGCAGCTTTTACTCGTTTTTAGAAAAATATGGCGATTAATCTTTCACTCGCCGAGTACTCTGCGATTTTGTAATCTATGGGTGTAACAACTAAAACCTCTGGAGTGCAAGTTGGTACGGACAGCTATGCACACTACGCAATGAGTGCTCTTCAAATTAGGAGGGGAAGCTCCCTCGTTGTGCGGACAAAAATGCTTGAAAAAGTAACCTAAACTAATTCCTGTCCTTTTGTCTCAGTTGAAAGAGGCACAAGGTTTGCAATAAACTTCGAATGTTGCAGCCAAGGATTTTCTGGTTTCGCAGGACTTAACTACAACCCAAAACTAAGTAACTTAAACTATCCAATCTCCTCAAGATATCAGAGCATGAGGAAACGGAGCGGGAATGAGTTTACACGATAAACCAGGTACAGATTCACAACGTGAAGGCAAGGTGGGAACAACTATTTGCTTGTCTGAATAGGTTTATTATCACACACATCATACGATAAGCTTTAAGTACATATTCTCAATGTGAAGGTAAGGTGGTCACAACTATTTGCTCAATCTGAATAGGCTTATTAGAAACACAACACAAAGGATAGCCAACTAGGACAGTAAATTGCAGAGATGAAACACGCATACAATTTACGATCGAACTAGCCACTATATCTAACTAAGATAAGCATTCACCATAATAATTGCATGAAACTCGAGTGGCATAACAATTCATCATTATAATAAATACTCGCGAATAGATACAAAATAAGCAATATTACAGGCAAGGTGGGCACAACATATATTACTCTCTCGTGCAAAAGTTCGTGAACAGATACAATAATAACAATACTACAAGCAAAGTGGGCACAACATGTATGCTATCACGCAAAAGTTATGTACAAATGAGCAAAAGCTCTTATTATAGACATCAAAGGTGTAGGGAACCCTAAAATCACCTTGAGTCAACTACAGTCTTGCAAGCATGCAAGATCTTATTACTAAACCCTAATAAAGCAAACTATACAGTTAATTGGAAAGCTACCATCAGTTAACTAGTACAATTAATCTAAATGGACAATGTGTGAGCATGCACGTCCTTATTGAAAGCAAGTTAATTGGAACACTACCATCAGTTAACGTAAACCCTAATAAAACTCCAAGTCCTACAAGATATCTCTAAGGATAAAGATAGACATGTGTGGACCCCGCAAAGAGAACTGAAGATGAAAGTCGAGTTCTAATTGCATGCTTCGGATTCTGTCCTCACAGACGACTGCAGGTTCTAACTAACTAATCACTGGCTGATATCTCAAACAACCAACCTCTCCACGAGGTTGTTGATTGCGTCACCATCTGGAGGTCGTCACATGCCTTAACTGACAATTCACTGCTTATCAACAACTTGAGCAATCTTGGAAATCTTTACACACTCAAACTAGCATTTCACTGACTTATAACTTTGGCGGCTCCGTAACTGAAGTGATGGCCACTATCTCTTCTGCAACTTGATGTCTCTAACGCTTTTCCTTAATGAAAGAGTGTTGCATGATGAAACTGCGAGGTTTGACTGCGCACACTATGGTTGTGAGAAATGCAAATGAACTTACACAAAATTCCAACGGTATCAACCCTCTAAACCAGCTTTGGAAGACAATCGGCCATACAAGGAATGCAACCATATGGATTTGAGTGACTACGCCTGTCAACCCTCTGAATGCACTTGATACAAATTGGTCTCAGCTTTTTTGATGAAATCATGAATTAAGACCAATTTGGTCTTGAATTCAGTCTGTGTACTGCACTTTGAAAAACTCACCAGTTGACTGTCAACATGGCTATATTTTGACAACTTTTATGGAAAACTAAAAATAACCTGTTGAGGCTAAAAATAGCCTATCGGAGAGCAATTTTCACAAAAAAATCTAAGATATGGGTTTTGTCCAGAAAAGGATTCTAAGACTACCCAGAATGTCAGAAATGTGAAAATTTGACTTCTACTCAACCATGCAAGGAATTTTCAGTTAAGAAAATCAGAGCCTCGAGAACTGATGCTTTGGAGTAAATTTTCCTGAAAAATTCTGGCACATGGGTTTTCTCAAGGAAGCTATTCTGAATCAACCCAGATGATTTGTTTTGTCAAAAGTTGCCAATTCTTCAAACATGCAAATGAATTTAAGATGAGAAAATGGAAGAAATTGAGGACATTTTTTGATGTTTTCTTCTACCAAAAACGCCACTTGATCTTGAAATTTGCTGATAAATTATGGACTTGTACCTGCAAAAGAATAATTCTGATGTCTTCGCCAAAGATCACTGATGAAAATTCACCCAACTCTGAAGGAAATTCACCTTTGCTCAAGCTGGATGAATGAGAAATGATGGATGCCATGAATAAATAGAGAAAATTGTTGCATAATGGCGCCACTCTCAGCTTTAAACCCTGACTAACAAAAGAAAGGTTCTGATTGGACCCCCTCCAGTTGAACTGCGACTGACTTGAAGTTCGGATTACAAAATAATAATAAAATATTCAGTTCTCCTCACATGCAATTTTGTAATTAAATATTACAAAAGGGCGGCAATAATAAATTATTGAAGAAAATCGCCCATTTTGAAGCTTGCATGCAAAAAGTCGAATTTAATATTATTTTTGGTAAATTAGCAACAATCTCAGCATTTGGATTCCAAAAAGTCAAAAATGAACTCTCCAAGTGTCCATTTGAAAAAGTTATGAGATTTTTCGCAACTTCCTACTTTATAGCTTATTGAAAGTTACAGTTGACCATGTTTAGCTTTGATTTCCAGGTGATTGAGTGATGCTAAGACCAAGTAGAGATATCCACCGCGAAGCCTGTAGAGCAAGGATGAAATGTCTGTTGGGAGCCGCAACTGCTAAAATCAACGTTTGACACCTCAAAAAATTAGGCACCTTTGATTAAATTGATGCAAGGTCACCAAACTTAGCCATTTCTCCATTCTGCCATTTGACGCTTCAAACTGCCGCTGACGACGAACAATGAACCTCGTGGACCTGATGATAGGCTCATTGCGTGACTGGAAGTATTCCGCATCCAATGACTGTATGTAAGGCACCTGAAAACTGCATTAAGGACCTCAAAAACAAGGGCACCCCTAGCCTGTGAAGGCTCAAACATCATTTTGTCAAAAGTGTAACTTTCAACTAGATACCCTACTTTGACCCCTGATACCGAGAGTTGGAGTGCTCTGATTCGCGCATCGTTAGTCTTATTACGTAGCTAGAACAACTTACGAGAGATGTCTCTGGAGGCGATGAAGCAAGAAAACTGCTTCTAAGGCCTCAAAGAGAAGGGCGCCTTTTCCAAGGTGAAATATACTCTCCATACTTAGCCATTTTTCTAGCTGTCTTCACTTTTCAGCATTCTACACAGACCTCGCACGTACGAGCGTTTGCCAAATCCCGGAGGCTGACAGTTGGGCTCATTGGATAGTTGGAGAAATTCCGCACAAGTCTCGTGAAGACTGCGAATGCTAAAAACCCCATCTGGAAGGCCTAAAGGCTGGGCGCCCCTGGCCTACAGAGGTACAGGTGTGTATTACAACATTTCTCCACCCTCTGATTTACGTGTTCGGTAGATCCTCTGCTACGATCACTCAAAATGTTGGATTGACTCGCAAACTGGTGTGTTGCGAAGCTAGACTAGATTAGAAAAGATCTTAAGAAGACAGTATCTACAAATTCAATCATTTGAGGAGCCAAATTCAAGGGTGCCCCTGAGCTACAAGGGTGCAATAAGCTGTGAACTGACAATTCTCTGTGACATGCAACCTCTCGTACCTTCAACTTCTGACGTTGATTACCGGAGTTCTACAACTTAGATGACTTCGCCAGATAGCTCGTTGGAAAGCTAGGCTAATTCTGAAGAGATTGAATGCATTTACAAACAAAAGCAACAAGATTTGGGCCTTCAAAAAGAAGGGCGCCCCTGGGCTATAGGGGCACATATTTGCTTTCTGCTAAAAGTCTTCATCTATGATATCTTCTATAAACACCTTTATTGCTACTGAATTGACCATACAGGGGTATAATCTTGTCGTGAAGCACTTCTCCATCATGATATATCTTGCTCTGAGTCCCAAGTTCAAGTTCTGACCTCCAGGTACTGACCAATTGTTGCTAACGACTGACATGACACTGACCAAAGTCCATACTTGACTTGCCCAAAAACTATATTTTGACATCATTTTAGCAAGGTTTAGACTCTTTTAAGAAAAATGCCTTAATGAAGCAAAAAATTTGGTTTGGGTACAATAGATTTAACATCTCAGTCCATCATAATCTATTGAGATCAACTTTGTCACTAACAAGCAAATGCAAATATCTCATTTTTACAATAGATGTATTTAATGAAACCTTATCATTTTTTCATACCCGGATTGATGTACCAAGCTGAAAAGCAATTTTTGAATGTGTATCAACAACAATGTCTCATCCAAGTGATGGCTAGCATGAATAATATGTTTCTCCACCTTCAATATGCTTTGAAATGACTGCCTAAGCCTATCCGCCCACAAAGAAAGAGTTTGAGACCAATTCCTATGGCGTTCATCCAAGGAATATGATGCCAGCATAAAGGGCAGTATAGCTGGTGATGATCAGTTGTACAACCTGGTCTAGGGCTTTGGTACAGCCCAACAAGTCTGAAACATCAATAAATAACCACAACGTTGAATTCCTTTCTAATTTATCAATGAAAAATCTGATTTGTCAATGAAAACTCATCAAATCCTTCGGGAACTTCACCAATAAGCTCAGGTGTGACCACTAACTTCCAACCACCAATGAGAGAAACCTTCAGATGATATTGCACAACCTCAAGAAGCTTGAATCTATGAGAGACTACATTCTCAAAGACCAAAATAATGCAAAAACTCTGGTTTCTTCTACTCTCCAGCAAAAGCTTTCAAAATGCATAAGTATTGAATGAATAGAATAATGAAATTTCATTGCTTTTATATCCTCCTCAAAAAGGACGATTCCCAAGAAGCTTTTTCATCATTAAAAATATATTTTAAAATGTGCTTTTGTTGTACTTTATAATATCTCACACTTGGGTCCATAAACCAATGTGCTTTTTAATTTGACTTTTAATATGATTGATGCCCCCCTTTATAATATAAAGTCAAATAATCATTATGATGTATTTTATATAATTAATTATTATTAAAGCTTAACTCTAATAATAATTAAAATTATATATCTTTCACAATAATCATCATTTTGCTATGCTGTCTAAACTAGGAGGTCAAACACTGCATTCACTGCACACCTAGGTGCCCTTCTAAAAATAGTAACACTAGACTCCATTAACTAGGTGACTTACTATAAATAGTAAGTGTGCATAGCTGAGTCTCAAATCACTCCCAAAGACCAATCCTAGATGATATCAAACTCCGGAGAAGAAAACAACCTAATAGCTGCCATACAGGACCCTCTAACCATCTCCATTAGCCTATGAGGGCCAGATAATAGGCTAAAGCTTTGGGAAACTAAAACGAGCTAAAAAGGGGACATTACAAAGTTGCTATTATCTGAGGTTTTATATGGATACAAATTGGTACAACATATAAAAAAAATTTGGAAGACCACAAATGACATTTTATTTGCATTTTATTAGGTTTAAAATTGTGTTTTTTTAATGTATTTTGCACTTTATTTGGCTCCTCCTATCTGGGTTCTTCCCGGGTACGGCTTGGGTCCAGATAGGGTGCTACCTAGGCCCCGGCTCCTTTGTGGGTCCTTCCCGGACCCATAGAGGACTCGGGGGCCTGGGCAAGACCTTGGCTGAACCCAGGGAAGGACTCGTAAAGGACCAGGACTGGGACCATAATTCGCAGGGTATGGGGGGCTAAAGTGTAGTACTCGGTAACTTAGATTGTAGATGCTCACCACAAAATGCTCTCATTTTTTTTTCTATACTGCAGAAAATATCAAAATGTCTTTTTTACATGTACTTGTATATGTTGTACAACTAGGTTATTGTAGATGCTTACCACAAAATGCTCTCATTTTTCTTTCCATACTGCAAAAATAATCTAAATGTAGGAGTTTTGGGTTATTTGATCTTGTTCATTTGAATTGTCAAAGTTTTCAAAAAAATTGTTCTTATCAAGAAATTTGTTGTAGATATGAGCACCTTCTGTGAAGTTAAAATCACAATGGTTGTTTACAAATTTTTATCATGTGCACTTTCCTTGTTCAAAGGGTTTGAGAAAATGTGGCAACTACACCTAAAAAATCTTTGGAATTTTTTCATTTTGTTAAGAAAACCTTCTAAATTGTATCCTTTAAACAATCTGCATGCTTGTGGAATTAAATAATTTTTCACTAGTCACAAATTGCATCATAAGAAGGAGATCATAAATGTGTTTCATGCTCCATATGTATTTTATACACGTTTTTGATATAGTCTGTTCAAAATGTATTAGGAGGCTCAACCAGAAGATTTTAAGGCAGATATTATCATGGCTCAACTGATGGAAATGGGGTATTCTGAAAATGAAATCTCTGCAGCCATTCAAATAAATGGTATGTGCTCCTCTAGGTGATGAAAAAACATGTTGCTGCCATTAAATTTTATGTTGAATTTCAATTTTGCATGCAGAGTTGCTGATTGTATTTTTAGCCTCTACATCCATTGAATGATGCAATTTGTGAATTTAATCAATGGAAATTCAATATTAGAAACAACGGCTAGCCTAGATTACTTCTTGTTGCAAGACAAATTAATGCAAGATCAATAAAATTCTAACTGAAATATTTTGAGCTCGATAACAGTTTACTCATCTGGCTCTTGAGTTCAGGCATTTTAGGTTCAGAATTCAAATTATTAGTTACTTCCTCTTTCTCTTAGCACCTACAAGGTGGTTATTCTGATGCTTGTAAGAATCTACAGGTTAATTTGACAATAAATTTTTATATCATTTTCACCGACAAACAAGGGCATTGGAATCCCTCGATAGAATTTGATTTCAAGCTTGGAGAAGGATACATTAAGAATAAGGTATCCATATCATATGCACAAGAAGATATTGTTATATGGTTTATACGTAATAGATAATGGAGATCACTAACAACAATGGTTCTTGGCTTGATCAAAACTGAACAAAAAGAGTATGGATTTAATACATGTTTTCTGTTGGAGCTTGGAACACAGCTACTAAGTACTGATTATGAGTAATCAGACTCAGATGTTTATTTGAAAAAGTCTCACAGCCTCAATAAATGAACATTCCCTTTGAGCCCTCTAGATTGGCTTCCTCTAGAAACTATCTAATCATATGTGGATAAGTTCTCCACATGCTATAAAGGGCATCACATGTTTTGTTGGGCTCACTCATGGAATTATTTACTACTTATATGATTCTTTTTTATTCACATAGCGATGAGTTTTGATTTGTTGCTTGAAATTCATCATGTTTCTCGAATTGGAATTCCATTTTTAAGGAAACTTCCTCTGATGGGAAGTAATCTACAATTTTTATGTGTAATGATCAAGTCCTAAATAAGAGTTGTCAGAAGAAAAGGCAGTACACCCATGTTATGATATTTGAGCATCATGTCTCCTGTATCTCTACACCATGAAGACATAAATTTATTGATAGAGTGACAACATTCATATCCTCTTTTTGCAGCTTGCCTATGTCAGAATTAATACCAGTGACCACACAACTTGTATCATATAGAGGAAAATACTTTTTTGTTCATGAAGTATGCATATCAATGCCTTTGCCAATTTGTTGTGAGTAATTAAGAAGTATCTCATTCTTGGTATTTCTGATTCCATCAGCTATTCCATCATGGGTGCATCGATGTGGAGCTATATCTGTATAAGACTATCCACTTTTGTGATATCAAGATCTTATCTACAATTCTATACAATGAATTAATTAGGTCCATCACATGAACAGTACTGTCTCATCTCTATGAATCCTTTTCACAAAACAAATCTCCTTACGCAAACTTTTTCCAAATAGTACATTGAAAAACTAGTCAGATTTGCAATTTCACTATACTAATTTAGTAGTTTACATTAAATAACCTCAAATTTTGTCGGATCATTTCCTAGTTGGCTATAGCTTCTATTTGTACTGCTACTTTATTTCTCTATTTTAAAACTGATCATTTCTGGTTGACTGATGGTTTTTTGGCCCTTGATTATTTGTGATTATGTTTAGCTCCTCCAGTACTCTTACCAGTTTTTCTTGCATTCCTTTGAAAAATCAGTTCCTTGTATTTTTCCACTTCAAGAGCATAACAGATGGCTCCTTGCAAAATTTCAGGCAAATGAATATATACAACATCCTTAATGTGGTATTTATCCCATCAATGACTCTGATAAGTTGTAATGAGCCTTGCTCCAACTGACCTCAATTTGCTGATAAAGAGCTCAAGGAATATCTCAAGGAATATTATCAAACAATTCACAAGCAAACTTCCAGCTTGCTGGTCTGAGTTATCAGACTGATTGTATGCTTGATAAACACTAAAGGAAGACTTCAAATGATTACAATTCAACACTACAATGATTATATTATCATTTATATGCAATAGTGATACACTCTAATCAATTACAATGCACCAAAATGATTTCTACAAGCAAACTAATCACCTACAGCCAACTGGTATTTAATCAAACAGTTGGTATGCATACTAATAGACTGAATACAAATGATATTATAATGCTTAAAGATAACTATATGTGACCAGCAATTGTAACTCCTTGATTGAGAAGAAATATTCAATACAATGTTCATACAAAACTAGCCAAGACTCTTGGCATTTACAAGAATTACAAATATATGATATGCTGGTATGAAAATGCACTCCTACAGCTGTAACTAAAAGCTATGCTTATACAATGAAATGATGGACTATATGCAATGAAACCTGGTTGGATTGAAGCGCCCTTGTGAATAGATGAAGAAGCAAGCAAACTCCAATTGAAAATGTGTTCTTCCAAGCCAAATCGGGCTCCCTAAGCCAGCCGTCCCTGTTCTGGTCTGATCTTGAAAATAAATAATATGCAGCATATAAATTCCGTCTCAAGCACCAAACATCATCTCCAAGATCCAACGAAATGGGCGAACCAAGCTTTGAATGAAATCGATGGCAAATGTGAGCTCCACAACCAAAATCGCACCTACCAAAGGCGCCCTTTCAAGACTGCAATATCTGATTTTAATATCAGATTTATTCACCAATATAATCTGCTTTCTTCACCAAGGAAAATCGATGCCAAGAATGATGAACCAACTCCAAATGATAGCTATAATCTCCAATGCAAATACCAATTGATATCATGCAAAATTGTGGCCCTAATATGCAGACTTATGTGACTGAAACATTATATCAGCAATTCTGGAAATGAAGAATGTTGCAAGTCGAACCCTAGCATAGCCAAAAGATGAAGACTTTGATCACCAAAAATGTCTTCAACAATTCCTCAAATCAAACCACACAAAATCTTGGCCAAAGGCCACAAAGTTTTTACAATGAAGCACAAATGGAAGACCAAAGTATCTTCCTCCCAGCTGCAATAATTCAGGTGATATTTCACACCCTCAAAATTGCCTACCAATTGAGAGTTTTTGTTCTCAATGGCCAACTGAAACAACTGCAGATGCCCTAGGCTCAACAATTGGAAATATCAAACATCAAAATCAACAACAAATCTGGATGATAGGCAATGAGCTCCTCATGTCTATTTATACTTTTCCTCAAGAGGTTGGCCTCCTTCTAGAACTTTCCCAAGTTACCTTCTAGAAGGAATATTATAATATTATTTTATTTTATTATTTTAATATTGCACTTTATAATAATATAAAATATAACCCAACTCCTAAAGTGCAATATAACATTATAATATAAAATAAAGGTTTCCATAAATAGAAATATCCATGGTGAAAATAGGAAAACCTTCATAAAGTCACGAAATGAGCCAACCAATCAACTGGGTATTTGCCAGACTGTCCTCTTATCAAGCCCCATTAGCCTACGAGGATCAGGAATAGGCTAATTCCTCCAAACTCCAACCCTCATGAAAAAGGGGACATTACATAAGTTGCTACTCTTCCAAGATGTTTTACAAAGATTTCTTGTTTATGACCATTCTATAATAGTTCTTGATTGACGGGTGTCTTGATATGGGCAGAAGAAACTTCTACTTTATCCTTATCTAGAGAGATTTTTTTGCTGTTGTTGCTTCGAGTGTTTCCTTAGATCCATTTACATTTTACCTTACTTAATAGAAACCATAAGTTATTTAGCACCTCTTTGTTCTAATAATCTGCTTTTCAATAATTATTCCAATTAACTGTGATATCTTGGAGACCAGTAATGATTTTTCTACAGTTTCAAATGAGGTCTAAATAGGCCTGACTTTGAAATATGTATTTATTGATGATCTAATTTTCATATCCTCTTGAATTTTGAAAACTGTGTTGGTTGGGTATAATCCCATAATGAAATATACCGAGCCAAATTTTTTCGATTTTCAATTGCAAGTTACAATTAACAAGCACCCGTTAAGGTTAGCTCAAAAACCCAAACGATGCTGAAAGCAACTCTAACTAGAATGTACACCAGGATCCCGATGTGGGCAAGGTGTGAGCATTGGTCAGAGGATCTTAAAGGAAATGCTGAAACAAGAACTCTAACCAAGAAATGCGTTGGCGAACGACGAGCATATGGTCAGAGGATCCCTATCTATTACAATACTGAAAGTAAACTCAACACCAAGTATGTGCTACTCAATCCAAGATGGAGATGAGGCGACCATATGGTGGAGACTTATGGAATTACAATGCAAATTAAGTAAACAGGCGGCAAGCCAGCCTCTTCCACTTATTCAGTGGGCAGTTACAAACATTGAAATTGCAAGAATAATAAAGATGCTGACAGTACTACTGTTCAGCTTACAATATGTTGAAGAATGCCTGCAAGATCAAGTAATTAGAGCTCTTTAATCATAGCAAGGGTAAATGTGTCTTTCTCAATGTTTTCCAAAGCTTTCTAACACCAACTCAACTCAATGAACACCCTAAATGCAAACTGATATGACTGTAACAAGGTCTGAAACTGATAACCAGCAACACAAAATTTAATTGAAATGATCACAGCTCCCTCAATTCTCAACCAAACGACCCCAAACGAAATGCATTAACTCTC
>VDFB02065465.1:0-64236 GCA_007258455.2 Sequoia sempervirens
CTTCTAGAAGATTCCTTTTTATTTAATAAAGTGACATTATAATATTTCTTATTTTCAATTGAGTCACTTTAATAAATAAATAATTAATTAAATATTAATATTCCAATTATTAATTTAGGAGAAAATAACATTTGATTAATTAAATTAATTAGATATTGTCTGGACAAAAATTGGGGACATTACACAGTGCGTCTTGTGGGGTTTGAGGGTAGCACCTTTGGTGTGTTCCCTATTGTGATACAAGGCAAGGTCGAGGGGTGGAACCCCTGCCACCAAGCCAAAATGAAAACCTTCAAAACCACATAGACCTTCATGGTGCACACCATTTTCATATTTTTTTTGTAAATCCTAGATGGACATGTCATAGAACAAGTAAGCATTGAAAGGTTGTAATTTTTTTTTTAAAGTGATTAAAATGTTGGATTAACAATTTACAATTTTTCTATTATCCTTTTTAACTTTTTTTCCCCAACCCTGCAAGACTCGTTGTACTCAGGTTTCAAGTCCCGAAGACCCATTTTGACCCACTTGCCTTGGGACTTGTTGAGTCTTGGCGAGTTCAAGTGAGTCTTGTAACTATGCTATAGACATAACAATAAGTTTATCCAAACACTATTGAATTGCCAA
The DNA here is from genome assembly GCA_007258455.2 of Sequoia sempervirens. NCBI lineage: Eukaryota > Viridiplantae > Streptophyta > Pinopsida > Cupressales > Cupressaceae > Sequoia > Sequoia sempervirens. The sequence goes on from VDFB02065465.1 coordinate 628, forward strand.
AGAAAAGTACAAGAGATAGTTTCAAAAAACTAACTTGTTAGACTATTTGCTGCAAAAGATTAATTATGAGTGGGATGGAGGAAACTTTCTTCTTGATAAACATGCAGCTTCCAAGGTTTGAGGTTCACATTGATTTTCTATTGCAAGTTAGAAAGTTACCAATTGGCTCCCTAGATAGTGGCATTGGAGGAGCTTTGTCTTTTGAGAACTAGATGCTTTGGGGCAAGTTGATGATCCACTTTGCTCTTCAATGATATCTATGCACCTTCATGCATTTTCAGACATGAGGAGAGAGTTGATACCTTGTTGTTGCACACTCATTTTAGTGCCCAAGCCCTTAGTATGTTTTAGGATTCATTTAGACAATTAGCTCAAAAAACCGTTAGCAAGATGCCATTTGAATCAAACCATGTTCAGTATCTATTCTTGATCATTCCTTAGACTTTCTAAAAATTCATGTCTATCTATATAGTAATGCAATTGCAATAGTGAACTGGTCACAACTAAGATCCTAGTAGAGTTTGTGCATGCTGAACTATTTTGAAATGATCAAAAGGAACTTTTTGCAGTATATTTGAATGACTACAGGCATGAAAATTTTATAAATATGCTATTTCAAACCTTGTTAGCAATCAATCAATCATCTATCTCTCACACAGCTCTCCTACCTCTTGCATTGCATCTTCCAAAAACAAATTTAGAATTCCTTGTCATTCAAATTTTTATCTTTTGCTTTTCCTCTCCCACAAGTATTCTGAAGCTCTTTTCTTCCATTGTTGTATTTCCTTATATAACTTCCAACTTTCCTCCATTACCATTGCTATCTTGGAAATCCTCCATTTCCTTTACCTCTTTCCATATACCAAAGAACCATCACACATTGTAGAAAGATTCTAAGATTATAATTATCTAAGCATTTCTATTTGCTAACACTTTTGTACTTAGGTCAGCACACACTTCCAACTTTCCATGGGTTGCACATTGAGGTTGAAATGCACTACTTAGGGGATTGATTGAGGCAATCTTCCAAGCTCCAAGAAACAACGCCAATTTTTCCTTTTGATTCTAGACACTTTGAAGTCAATAACTTCTTTCTTTGTATTTAATGTCCCCTTATCGTTGTTCTCATTTTTCCCATTATAGTTCTCTCTCTCTCTCTATTGTAGTGCTTGTTGGTTGAATATTTTGTAAACTTGTGAGGTTTAGCAAAATGGTGGTTTCAGCCAAAGTGTGTGAGATAAAACTCTCCTAATTAAGGGAAGGCTCCCCCTTTCCTATTAACTAAAACAAATATGGGTGGAACGATAACCTTTCCTCTTGTTTCAGGAAAGTAACATTAACTTTTAAATAAACTTTTACAGCAGCTTGCAGTAAAATCAAGAGAAAGGAAATTAAGTTTCCTGAAAGCTCAAAGACTTCTATCACTTCCTTCGGGACGGGAAAACAATCTCAAGCACAAAGTCTTGAAAATTTGAGATCCTATCTACCCTTTTGAAAGATAATCTAATGACAATATACAACACAAGACAACACACAGTCTGCAAGTATGATGTATCTATTAATTACTACAAATGATAATTATTACGAGCACAAAGACTTGCAATTCTTCTTGATTTCTAAATTCAAATTACGAATTCAACCTTCAACATTCACAGCACAAAGTCTGCAAATATTTCAATTGAAGCTCTCCTTAGCAATTTTCCACAATCTCCAAATAATCACAAAGTAATGCTCCAAAATGACATAAGAACACAATGGATGCAAAGTAGGACTTCAACACAAAGTCTGAAATTTCCAACTCTTTGATATTACTTGAAAAATAACAACTTATAACTAGAAGGCTCAAAGTCTTTATGAGTACAAAATTCTGCAGAATTTTCTTGCTTGCCAAAAAGATACCAATTACAAAGGACCCTCTCAAATATTTATAGGAAAGAGGTCATGGGAAAAAGGTGGGAGGATCCCAACTAACTTGAGAAATTCTCTCAACCACCAACTACTTGCAATTGACTTATTCCAAATTACAAGTCCTATTGTAATTTGACTTGTAACTTGATTATATGTGATTACAATCTTCAATAATGCGAGTAGCATGGCTACTTGCCATTACAATTTTTGACTTTACATGTAATTTGTCAAAACAAAATTACAAATGCATAATTGAAATTATTCTAAGTGTCCAAGACACGACTCTAACTACATCATTCTTCATCTGCGATGATCTCCATGCTGCTTCAAGATTTTAGAATTTGAAGTATTTAGGATTGGTGAAGACATCTCAAACTTGGAACAGGAATTTGCATTCTTAATGATCTTTGTGTCCTTGGCGAACTTCAACCTTATCACAGGCTTGGAGTAGTACCATTTCTTTAGGAAGGAAGTTCTTCTCTTTGTTGCGTTCTTTTTCTATGCTTGATTTACTTTGTCCCTAGATGGTTTCATGAGGATTATTGACCTTCAGGCTGCCCCATGAATTACTGTTGTATCTCTTCTTCTTTTGTTCATTGATGAAGAACCCATAACACCTTATTCAAGATGAAGTGCAAATAAGACTAACAAGGGAAGGGATAAATTGATGCAAAAATGGGCTCACAAGTGAATTTCGGGTTTTGGAAGGCTGATAACAAGTGCATAGTGTAATCGGGATTTTTGGAAAATATTGCAAGTTAAAAAGTGCAAGGTAGGAAAAATGAGAGGTCATTGCAAGTTTATTTTTGAAACTTCTACTTGCACTTTTTACCAAAACTTCCTACTTGCAGTTGGTTTATAAAATCCCGATTTGCAGCCAAGGGCATCATTTTTCTTTCTTTTTTCTGTAGAAAATGGAAATGAGATGATGGAGAAATGGGTATGTAAATGAGATGAAATGAAAGGGAAATTTATGGCAAATGAAATGGATGGAATGAAAGTGAAATGAAATGAAAGGAAAATGGTATGAAATGAAAAATGCTAAGAAAGACGTTTTTGAAAGACATTTTTATGGAATGAGGAAAACGTGTTTGGGAATGGAGGTGTTTTTGAATGAATGATAACACATTTTTTATTGAAGGCGTAAAAGATGGAATAAGAGGCGAATGGCGTGTTCCAAATGGAGGTGTATGAAAGTAAACACGTTTTTCAGCATAGATGTGTTTTATAAAATAGCATATGAGATGGAATGAAGGGCGTATGAAAGGAAAATGCGTTTTCAGCTGTAAGTGTTTTATAAAATATGCAAACTCAGCTTTATAGAAAGGCAACCCAGGAACAAAAGATTTAAAGCAACAAAAACAAAAAAATAAAAAGAAACAAAGAACATACCTGCAAAAAGAGTTTACAAGCCAAAATAAAGAAAAATAAATAAATAAATAAACCCTAGGCGCCTTGAGCAAACTCAAATCTGCAAAAACGTGGCAATGGTAGAGCAAAAATGGGGGATTTAATAAAGTTGCAGAGCTTGCCAAGTGTTCTTCATGCCAAAAATCTCTTCAATCGGGGTACATATGAGCAAGAGCAAGCTACAAAATTCACAAAAACACTTGCAAAACTAATTTCGGGTTTTTTGATGCTCATTGCAAGTGAAAAATAACTTGTAAAACTTCATTGCAAGCATTTCAGGTTTTTTGATGCTCATTGCAAGTGAACAAAATAACAAATAACTTTAAAAAATTCCCTTTACTTGCAAATCGGGTTTTTAGATACACTTTGCAAGTGATTTAAGTTAAAATAGGAACTTTTGGAGCTCATTGCAAGTAAACTTTTAAAAATAAAAAGAAATAGGAACTTTTAGAGCTCATTGCAAGTAAACTTTTAAAAATAAAGAGAAATGGGAACTTTTAGAGTATATAACAAGTTCACTTAAGTGAAATCGGATTTTTTATAACATATTGCAAGTAACTTTTTAAAAAGTAACTTGTAAAGTGAACAAAAAGTTCCTACAACTTGTAAGTTATATAAAAAGTTCCTACAACTTGAAATTAAAACAAAAAGTAACTTGTAATAAGAGCAAAAAGTTCCTATACCTGTAAGTTACACAAAAAGTTCCTATATCTTGAAATTAAAACAAAAAGTAACTTGTAATAAGAGCAAAAAGTTCCTATCAGTTACTTGTAATAAGAAACCAAAACCCCTACTTGCAGTGATGCCCCAGAAACCCGAAATTGACCAAAAACACATTAAAAATGACTTAGAATTTCACGAAAACGGACGAGAGTGAGTGAAAAATGTTAGCCAAAAGGACTATAAACCCAAAACTGAAATTTTCTAACCTTTTCACCTCGTAAAACATGCCTTAGAAGAGAAAATCTTCGAATTTTATCAAAATTTTGATAGGTTATCCCAATTTTTAACTAGTAAAAAATTAGGGACAACAGTGCTCACCTAATCCCAACCATGTTTGTCCCTCCTCTCTCATGCACTAAAGACATTCCCACTTTTACTTCCTCCCTTTATGATCACTTTGATCACAAAGCCTCCCAACCCAAATGTAATTTGACAAGCACCAAAAACTAGCTAACCACTTGTAGATGCTTTGAGATAAAGTTGGCACCCATGAGGACAAGACAACATTGACCCTTCTCTAGTCAATGGTCACCTCTCATGTTGAGGGCTTGTATATTCTACAATGCATTCACCATATTCTTTAGGCCAACATGATCAACTCTCCCAATCCTTCCCAACCTCTTGATACTTCTTCTTCCCTTATTGCTTTCAGTAGTCGCCTTACATCTTCCTATGCTCTAGTCACCCATCCTCCTCCCCCACCTTCCTAGTCTTAGTTGTCTATACCCATTCCTAATATCACTTCCTATATATGTTCCACCTTTATTGTTGACTTTGTCATTCATCTTATCAAAATCCCTAACCTTCACTCAGTTGCTACCCATTCCAGAGTTTTGCTACCACAAGCCAATCTTCCCCCCCTATTTCCCACTATGTTCTTATTCTACCCTTTAAGCACCTTCCTTTTACATATCCCTCCAATCAACCTACTTTTTCTTGGACACCTTTCTATTCCACTCAAGAATATATTCCTATCTCCATTCCCCCTTCCCATCCCATAATTTTACAACCCTATGTCATGCTATCTTTTACCTTGACTACTTTTGCTACTTCTCGTGGTTTTTTTCTCGTGCCACCTCCTTCCTTTGATCCTCTTCTCACTCATCTTTTTTAGAGCATGAGAGCTATGTAGTGCCAACTTGTTGCTCTCTTTTCTTCCTCTTTCAAACCCTAGATTATAGTGAAACTTCACCATAACCTTCTTTCTACAAACTTTCTTGCTTATCCCTTCCCTCCCATGTTCATAGCTCCTAGATTTGCAATGTATAATGAAAAGGGGACCCAATGAAGCATGTGCAGTCATTTAACACCACATGCATTCATTTAACTTATGATGTAATGTCCCCTTCCTAAGTTGTTGACAATTGGTGACCATTAGCCTAATCTTCGGGGGTTCTCGTCGGCTAATGTGGTGGGATTAGGGAACTCCTTGGATCTTGGTCACCTATAGTTCGACCTATGAGGTTTTTCCAATTGTTGCTTTGAGCTTAGGGCATTAGAAGCTTCGTGACAACACTTTCTTGAGTGTTTTCGGGCACTTTGTCAGTTATGGCTATTTTTAGAAAGTCACCATTTTGGCACCAACCTTGCTAATCGGTAACGGTTACATCCTCGCATAGTTGGGTTATACATTTAATGTTGTTCGGTGATTATATTTTATCAAGAAGCTTATTTTATATAACGCTAATGTTATAAAGTTAGATTAAATATTTAACAATGTTATTTAAATTATTAAAAAGGTGACTTAATAAGGGGATGCCTAGGGGATATAAGGAAGTGTTTAAAAGTAAAACAAATGTTATAACTAAAGGGGCATCCAAAATGGGAGACAAGGATTTTTAAAATAAAGTAAATATTTTAAATTCCCAAGGTGGGCATGGAATTGGAGGAGGAAAAATAAAAGTGTTATGGATCTTATTTAGCAACTATGCTTGAGATTTTTGATAACAGGTTGTTGTTGATTTAACCAAGAGCTTTGTGAGGAGGAAAATCTTCATAGAAAACACCAGTTGCGAAAGTGAAAGATCTTTCCTAGTTGGGTTGCAGGTGGTTTTATATAACTATGCAAGAGCTTCAATGATACAAATTTTCAGTTTGTTTTCCAAGCATTAAATCAGACATTGTTGGGCATATTGTGAGACCAAACAAAGAATTTAAAGTTTCAAAAAATTGAAGTTTGGAACCTTCATATTACTAGTTGTACCATCCCTGTATAGGCTGTACAACCTTGAGGAGCGGCGTGAATTTCCTAGGGCAAAGCGCCTAGGTTTTGAGGGGAATTTTGGCTGGTTTGAGGGTGCCATGGTGTATGCTACACTCAACAATGAATTTGGAGTTGGATAAGCTTGGGTTTGAAGACATTTGATGCCATTTAGGAGCCACAGGTTGTTTACAGTCAATTTCTAGAATATTCATACACAGCAGCAAATGGGTATGTTTGTAATATCATTTTGAGATGTTTTGACCATCTGGGTATTGTAAAAATTCATTGTTATATTACTGTTCAAACTTTGATATTTTGAAATTCATTTCCAACTAGTGGGTATTTTAAATATTTGATATATTCAGTATTTATTCCATATGAGTATCATTGCAAATATTCTTGTTTGATTGCATTTACCATTTTACCATCAAAAATCATATTCAATATTCAAAACACATGCAAAAAAAGATAGGGTGGACATTACAGTGGTATCAGAGAAGAGTATCTTGCTATTCTGGAGGGTTATGTGTGAATGGACAATTTAAATGTCATTGGAATGAGTAATGCATCCTAACACACATCAATATTACCTAAGGAGAAATAGATCAATCATCAAACCATACCCTTGAAGGACCACTGAAAACTGATAAATTTGCAGGTGTTGAAAGGGTTGAAGTAGATGTGGGTGACAAAGAGCATAGAGACCACGGGGAAACAAGAACAAGAGACATTTTAAATGATTTTTCTAGAGGAAAACGTGAGTTGCGGTAGAATATAGCTCAAATGTGTGCCCTAATGACCCGACATATTGTGGGAAACAACAATAACAATAATAATAACAATGGTAGGAACAACGGTGGGAACAATGGACATAAAAGAAACAATGGAAATAGGGATGATTTAGTTAATAACAGGGCTGCAAATCAGCATACTAGGACTGGGACAACCAACTCTAGACCTATAATGCCTAGCTTTCCTCAAAGGAATAACCCTCAAGTTGAAAATGACCCCACACAACAAGAGTTGCAAAATCAGATTTTACAAGATTGGAGGGATTCAGGGGTTGATTTTTGAACTGAAATGTCTTTATGTTGCTACATGTATCTTAGGATGAAGCATAGACCACACAGGGGTGGTACAACTCATAATTAGGACTTATAGAGGAAGGTTGGTAAGCTAACAATTCCTTATTTTGATGGATTTGGTAAGACTACAACTAGAGCTTCGGTGCAAAAATTAGATACTTACTTTCAGCTCAATCCCATGCCAGAGGATGAGGCTATCAAGTATGCAACTATTCATTTGGATGGTAGTGCTCATGAGTGGTGGCATCATGGAATGGTTACATTGGGACATGATCAGATTGATTCTTATGCAGATTTCATTGACAGGTTGTTTGATAGATTTGATAAAAGGATCCCGAGTTGCACTTTAAGGAGTTGGCACAACTTAAGCAATGGGGTTCTATTGATGCACACATTGCTGATTTTCAGAGGTTATCCGTTTTGGTAACTGTCATTTTAGAGAGGAGGCTGATTGTTTTATTCATGGACGGCCTTTCAAATCTGTTGAGAGGTTGGATTAAGGCACTTAACCCACCTACACTACAGGATGCCCTCATGAAAGCAAGAGACATGGAGTTCTCTACCTCAAAAAGAAAATTTTAGTCAAAGGGATTCCTACATAAGAAGGATAAAGACAAGATATATTTTCAGAAGGATTCCAATCAGTCCAAAAATGTGTCAAATAGATTGGATAATGATCAGCTTTGTTGTACCCCAAAATTAAAATTTTTGTTACACTTAGACATTTTGAAGAAATGAGTAAAAGTCTTGTTAAATCAGTCAAAAAGGTCAAAATTTGGGTGTACATGTCTTGCATGAGGGGTTAAAACACAAAATTTTCAAAAACGGACGATCTGGGTCTGCTCAGAGCAGCTAAACCTACAAAACCCAGATCTCAGTTTTTCATCCCTAAATTTTAGGAAAACTGCTATTTTTAGAAATGTTCTAAAATTAGTAACGTTTTCTGGGTTTTTCTGGGTTTCTTTGGAAATGGATACTGGCAAAAATTTCTATTTTTAGAAAGTTTCTAAAAATAGAAAGTCGGTCCGTTAGGGTCCAAACTGATTTTGATTGGTTTAAAACACGTCTATATCAGGCTGGTGTAGTCGGAATCTCAAAATAATCAGTTTTTCCCTAGTGGGTCTATTTTGCTTTTTCAGAAGCATACCAGGAGCTCCTAGGTCATTAATGGAGGTCATTCAGCTGCCAGGTGTCAGATTCAACGTTCAAAGCATTCGACAGAAGGCAAGTTGGTGGACGAGCTCGAAGAACGAAGAAGTTGAAAAATGATGAAAATTTTCTAACACTGGCAAGTTTGGGCGCCCCAGGTAGAGAAAGGTGCCCATCTTTTTAGGGCACCAAATGTTGAAATTAGGGTTTACATCTCCAATCAAAGTTGCTTAGTTCTCTGCCAGCTCCGCAACGAGTCCAGCGATGCAGTCAACGGATCGTCCAGCCATCCAGAATTCGGCACTGAACAGGAGGTGTCCAAACTGATGTCAGAATAAAAAAGAATGAAGATTATTAAAATTTGACTAAGTCTGGGTAAAGTGGGCGCCCCTGGTGAAGAAGGGCGCCCAACTTTTTAAGGCACCTGATCCAGCTGTTAGGGTTTGAAAATACGCTTAATCTCTTTAGTATTCAGCCAGCTTCGTCACGCCTGTCTCCGTCAAATCATCCAACTGGTCGTCTTCCAAAAAATTCAGATTGAAGTCAAAGATACAGAAAGAAGGTTTCAAACTCTGAAGAAAATCAAATGAAATTTGACTAAGTCTGGAAGGTTTGAGCGCCCCAGGTGAAGAAGGGCGCCCAAGTTTTCAAGGGGCTAAACAGATGAATCCGGAAACGAAGTTCTAATATGATTTCTTCGCAGTCGATCCAGCTCTCCAACGAGATATCCAGCACGTCTATAGGAGGTCGCAGTCGCCAGATACAAGAAGCCGAACAGAGGGTCTGGCAAGAGCTGAATTTCAAAGTTCAGAAGCAAACACAAAAAAGGTGAAAAATAAACTAAGTCTAGTGAACATGGGCGCCCCCAGCCAAGATGGGCGCCCAAGCTTTTGAGGGATTAAAATTCACTTTTTGACAGAGTTCATCTCAGAAGACCCCTCCTCATATCTCGTCAGCTTCGCGATGAGCACAATAGGCAAACAATCCGACGTCTGGAGCTCCAGATTCAACAAGATCATCTGTAGAAGAGGAGTCAATGAAGAAATTTGAAGATCACAAAAATGGCTAACTCTAGGTAAAATGGGCGCCCTTAGAAGGAAAAGGCTCCTATGAATTCGAAGGTCCAAACGAAGTTTTTCGCCAGAGGCACCTCTAGAACAACCTTCTCAGAATCAATCAGGCTCCACGATGGATCTTTCAGCTCGCCTATCGGATCAGTCTGGAAACCAGAAATCAGAGGCGAAGTAAGAGGTCAAAATGAAGAAAAGTTGAAAATGCCAAAAATTTGACTAACACTATTTGAAGTGGGCGCCCCTGGTGAAGAAGGGCGCCCAATTTCTCATGCCTTAGAGAAATTTCAAAAGTTTTCAAAAGTTTCAAAATTGCAAGTGAAGGATGGCGTCCAAGTTCAATGAAGCTGAGATTTTAGGGTTTTGGAAATAAAAGCAAAAGAAAACAAAGTAAAAACAAAACCCTAAGTCTATTTAACACCTCTTTTCAATGTTATTTTTATTATTTTTGCAGGTAGCATCCAAAGGAGAAAGTTGGAGCAGCAAGTTTGAAGAATTTTTATGATTCAAGAATTCTTATTTGCTGGTTTTTCATCAGATTTTTTAGACCAGCAACATAAACCCTTTCTTTTTCAAGCTTTTTAATCCAGAAGATAAAGTTTTTCAAGAAGAAGGCCAAGGTTTTCAAATTTTCAGCCATCTGGGACTTTTTACTTCGTTCTTTTGAAGAATTTTTCAAGAACTTCATCAAGTTGCAGCAGCTGCTTTTATTTTGCATGTCAGTGAAATCCTCAGTGCATTTAGTTTTCAACCATTGGGTCCTCTCAAATCAGTCTTCTGAAGAAAACCCATATCACAGCTTTTTTCAAGAAAAATTCAAATTCTAGGGTTGGCCGCTTTTTCAATCAGCCATCAGGGTTTTGCAAATCTAATCAACTGGGTCCGTTTCTAATCATATTCTAAACAAAACCCAGGTGCCAACTTTTTTCAGGAAAAATTGAAGAAATTAGGGTTTGCTGCTTTTTCAAGCAAAATTCAAAATTTTCAAAAACGGACGATTTGGGTTGTCTTGCATCGAAGTTCTGAGCAAAACCCATATCTCAAAAAAAATTTCAAAAAATTTGTCCGTTCGAGCAAGAAAATCAGCATTCTAAAAATAGAAGTTGCTCAAGACTTGTCTGCACCTAGGCGAGTTTACAGTCGTTCTTCAAGTTTTCCGAAATGGAGTACACTCCCAATGTTTTCAAGACTGAATCAACTCTCTATCACGATTACATCAAAACAGTTGAGACAGACTTGCATCATATCAAGCTGGTGTTCGATCTACACGCCTTGGAGAGCGCAGGCAACACCTCAATCAGGAACCTAGGACATTCTGGACTCCTCGCAGTAGCGTCAATTCCTATATCAGTTCAAAGTCTTGAGTTCGTAATCGCTTGCATCAAGCATTACAACCCGGTCACAAGGGAGATCCAATTAGCAGATGGCAGATTGGTTTGCAGTCTAAAGCCTGATATGATCGAAAAGTGTTTTTCCATTCCCCCATGGCCTGAAAGCGTTACTCTCTCAAAGGGTGAATGTGAAAGGATATGGAATATGCACAAAGATAAATACAGTAAAAAGATTGCACAGAGGTGGATGAAAGAAAAACATAAGACTCTGCCAAAGAATGTCAGGCGAGGAGAGTTTAAGGATGAAATTGCTATCATCATTACCTTGCTCAACAGGGTCACTGGCTCAGAAGATGCCACCAAGTTTCAGCCTTGGATGTTTTACGCCATACCCCACATCATGAAGAAAACCGAGTTCTATGATTGGCCTACCTTGATTAGTGATTGCCTACATCAGTAAATAACAAAATACTTTCAATTTCATGTATTCCACATGGTGTCTTACCTAGTCTACCTGGTGGCCTATCAAGGTCAATTCAGAGGGTTGAACACCGAGGGATCATTGAGTGTACAACACATATATAACTACTATCCCCAGTTGGGGTTCACGAAGTCGTTGCATCACTACAAAAGGGTGAACGAGGCCTTTCTAATGTACACAGTGCAGGACTTGGACAACGAGTTACATGTTCGTATATCTTCAGTTGCCAGGACAGTGATGGCGGAGTGGGCGGATTGGTTCATACAGTTTCCCACCTTCACCTATCTCAGGGTCTATGGCTATTTAGGTGCCCCGCTCATGTTACCAAGGTACCCGTCGAATGAGGTCGTTTTCATGGAGTTCTTGAGGCAAGCACACAATGTCCACACAGTCTTGAGGAACAAAAGGAAACCCTCCCTCCAGTTTCCAGTAGGGTTGGGAGTTTATACATGCAGGATTGCTGCAGATGCCAAGACAATGGGAGATGAGTTAGGTAAACTTGGCCTCAAGTCTTACAGCGAGAGACAATCATTTGATCCTCATGGTGTCTATGCTGGCCGACTTGAGAAGAACTATGATCATATATCCGCCCTTGAAGATTTTTGGGCTAATTGTACAGATGAGTTCGAGGTGCGGAGGTGTAGTTACAGCAGGCTCTCTCTCCACCAGATGAAGGACTGCTTGAATGAAGACATAGAAGGGTTATCAGATGATGATGAGGATGTGCTTCTCCTGATGTATTCTTAGAAGCGAATCAAAGCTCAGCCCCTTCCACAAGTTAACTGAGCTAATAAAGAATCCCTTTCAGTAGAAGACAGGACAAGACAAGTCCTTGAGCACATCAAGGTTTTCCTGATTCTTAAGAGGAAAAACTCCATTCCAGTAGCAGAGCCGCCAAGGACAATTCCCTCTTCTTCCAGAGCCAAATCAAAAGGAAAGGGTAAGAGTCAGTCTCAAGAAGGCGTCAAAGGTAGTAGATCAAATAAAAATGTAAGAAGAAGGTTAGACTTCTCAGGCATAGTCATATAGGAGCAGCCTACAGTTGATTCAGAAGCTCCTCCTGATGAGCCCGTACCTCAGAATGAAGCAGAGGAGCCACCTTCAACACATGTTTCTGTACCTTTGACAGGTTCTTCACCGATTCACATTGACCTTGATATTGAAGATGATGAGGAAGTTATAGTTGCACCTCCTAAGGAAGTTAGTAAAGATACTACCATGTCTTGGCTTGAGAACTCCTTAGGAAGGGTTAGGAGAAGGCCTTCATATCAGGTTAGTGTTGATGATCTCGATAACATCTATCAGGAACCTCCTAAGAAGAAGGCAAAGAAGCAAGTTCACTTTAATAGGAATCCTGATAATGAGATAATCATGGAGACTGCATTGCCCCAGAAGACAAGAACAGGGATGAAGTGAATATGGATGACTTCGTCATGGTCAAGGCTAATCTTGGTAGAAATACCAGGCATGCGGATGTGAGTCTTTTCAGAGTTGTGTCCGAAAATATTCAGAAAAGAGTGCTTAAGGATGGAGAAGACAAGGCAGCCCTCAAGGCTGAAAATCAGTAGCTCAGGGTTTTTATTTCTAACCTTGTCCATGGATCTTCACAAGCAACCCAGTTGCTGCCCCAGATTTTTGAGACACCAGTTGATCATCAGCAGTTAAGACAACTGGTCATATGTGGGAAAGAAACTCAAGAGTGGATCGAGAGTTTCATTTTTAGAGGAAGGGAGATCTTGGCACGAATGTTCCAGTTAAGGGAAGACGCTCATAAGCTACGTCAAGGCATCCAAGGGTTTGAACAAACACTGGCTGAAGTGAGACCGAGGCATGAAATCATCATTGCTGACTTAGACACAGCCTGTGGTTTAGCAGTTTCAAAAGAACACAAGAGACAAATCCTTGCCTGGAGAGAGCGTCATGTTTTCAAAGTTAAAACCTATGAAAGGATATTCGAAGAATTCATCGCCTACAGACAAAGGGTGATTGAAGCTCTCCTTTTCATTAGTGAGTTTATCATAGAGATTCCTTCTCAGTATAGTCTTGAAGATGGTTCCTACGTCGGGCTTGATAAAGTGCAGGATCAATTCCAGAGTGTTGTTCACAGTTGCAACCCAGTTGGCGGAGGATAGGTCATATTTCGATGATGTCAGCAAAGTTCGACAAAGCAGCCAATGAGGTCGAAGATTTCCTGAGATCTATTGCAAATGCTGAAGATATTCTTGAAAAGCGATGCTTTGCTATTGAGGGCATAGATGCACCGAACCGGGACATAGTTTCTAATTTTCTAGCAGATGTGATCGAGCTTTAAAGCAGCTTTCTTCTAGAAGCTTTCTTTCCCGCTTTCTTTCTATTCTTGGAATAATTCTTATCCATTCTTTGAGAAGAGAAAGAAGATAGAATGTAATAGTTGGCGTTTCCCACTTTTTCTGCTTTCTAGGGTTTTAGATGTTATCCTCTTTCTAGATTTAGTAATAAAGCTTGCTTGCTGAGCAAGCCTTAGATTGTGAAAGCAAGGAGATTTTAGGGTTCCCTACTCCTCTGCTTCTCTATAAATAAGAGCCTTTGCTCATTAGTTTCTTTAACTGTGCTAGTGAGAACAAAACGTTGAGCCTATTGTGCCTTCTATTTGTTACTCAAGTATTGTTCAATTGTGTTGTGATAGCAAATTGTTGAGCCTCTTTAGCCAACAAGGAGTTAGTGTGATTGCTGTTTTCTATTGTGTAAGAGCAAGATTGCAAGCCTCTTTAGCTGCAATTTCTTGTTCCAGGCATGTTAGAAGAGAGTTTTGTTCTAGAGATTTGAGTAATAAAATCATGAGCCTCCTTTGCCTTGGTCCAAAATCTCATATTTCCGTTATTTATGTTCTACTTTTATGATCTTGATTTCAACTTGCATTGAAGTGTGTAGATGTTTGTTGAGAGAGAGTTTATCGAAGTATTTTGTTAGAAATCTACCTTGTCCATTTCTAGTTTCTCTTGCTTTGCTTATTACTTGAGAAGTTAGAAACGTCTTTAGTTTAAGTTAGTCGTAGTTGAAGTTCCCAAAATAGAAAATCTCAGTTGCGGCGTTTGTGTTTAATAAACCTTGTGCTCTAAGCTGATAAAAAGATAGGCAACTTAGTTCTTAGTTTACTTTCTTTCAACACCATCAGCAAGAGGGAGCTTCCCCTCCTAATTTGAAGAGCAGTTTATCTGTGCATAGCTGTCCGTTTCAAATACGCATTCTAGAGGTGCGAATTTAAACACCAACAAGCTTAATGAACTTAGAAGAAAAAATTATGTTTCTAGTGTAGAGAGCCATGGGATCCATCCTATAAGTGTGTTGTTAAAGCAAAGGTAAAGCAAATTGAGTATTTTTCAGCAGATGAAACAACTTCAGAAAAATTAGATGAGCACATTGATTTGGAGAGTAGTGAGGAAGAAAGTTCCACAGAGGGGCCACAAAAGGAGTAGGGATGTGGAGGAACACTTGCCCAACTTTCTAGTTTCTAGAAAATGGGATCATCTAGAGTTAGAGGAGTACTTTGTGGACAACAAATTATCACTCTCATTGACACAAGTCCCACACATAGTTTTGTTGATGAGGGCATTGTAGCTAGAAGAGGAATTAAAACAGAAGATTTTGATGGCTTCAATGTGATGGTAGCAAATGGATTCACCCTCACATGCACTAGGAAGATTCCTAACTTGACCATTCAGTTGGAAGATTATGAGATTAGAGATTATTTCTATGTTGTGAGCATAGGAGATATGGACACAATCCTTGGAATGCAGTGGTTGCGATCTATTGGAGAGTTCTATATGAACTTGTAGGCCATGGAGATGAATTTCGAAGTGGATGGTAAGAAGGTAGTGCTTTGGGGGATGACCAATGGTGGGCTATGGATAGTTTCTTTCAAAAGAATGGAGAGGCTTATCCAAAATGACTAGGTAGAGTGGGCAGTAGAATGTATCATCATGCCAACTATTGCGAAGTAGTAGAAAAAAAATTACCATCCAGATATTTAGACTTTGTTGTCTAAGCACAAAAAAATGTTCAATAGTATACCTCCTAGGATACCCCCTGACATGGACATAGAGCATGTTATAAAGCTTGAGGAGGGGTGTACTTGCCCAATTATAAATCCTCCCCATACTCAATCCAACCACGAGGGTAATCATCGACACTGCAATATCTGATGCTTTGCTAGCTCCTGTGAGTCTACACTTGATCAAGTCCAAAACGCATTTCCACTCAGGATTGGCAAGGAAATTTTTCCTCAGATCTCTAATACCCATGCTCCACATACTATCTTTCTCTTGTTGGGTGAGGTCTGACAATATACTCTCTCTAGGAGTGACTCTTTCTACTGTCATGACATCTTCTTCATTGGTTTGGCTACCGATGCTCCTCTCAAAGGTATCCCAAATACCTTGGTGAGTTTTGTAGGTGTGAAGGATATGGTGACCGGGCATCCTCTATAGTCAATCACCGACTTGTGAGAGTATCGGTTGTATTGCATTATCATCTGGCACAAGTATGGCTCGAAATCCCTCGAATTGAAGAATGGTAGTTGAGCAGCCTTGTCAACCTACACCCGTTGGAGTGCTACTTTCAGAATGTGATCATCCTGCACTCCCAACCACCATGATTGGTGCTCACTGTTGTTGAGATTCTCCCAAGTGATGGTGTCGGCTGTGATGGTGTCTATATCCTTCCCCTTCGCCATTTTCCTCGATGCAATGCAAGGCCCGAAAGGTGTTGGTCGCTTCCCTTTGCTATTGCTGGCGGCCATGTCTGCAGTCACTATCTGGTAATGAATTTCTGATACTCTTGGACACGGGTTAAATAGATAATGTCTTTCCCAAAAACTGTTACAACAACGAACTCTCCAACTCTGTGTTTCAATCTGTCATACACTCCAATGTCTCCCTTGCACAATTTCCTTCAGCCGTACTATGCAGATGCTGGGTCGTACACTAGACATATTTCTCCATTGTACCCCTAATTTTCTCCTATCGTTCAATGAATAAACTCCTTTCTTCACACACTAAAACTCTTTCCTCTTTATGTATGAAAGACTTGCTTTGCTCAAGTCATACAAAGATTGCTACACACTCGGTTGTACGTTGTACGATATCATTCCTCCTTTGTATGCTGCAATACTTCCCTCCTAGTCGTACGATATCTATTTGGCTTTGCTCAGTTTGCTGTACGTCCTCTTGTTTCTGCCGTACACACTATTGTTTCCTCTGTCCTATGATATTCCCTCAGTTTCCTTTTGTATGCTATGATAGAACTTGTTTGGTTGTACGGCTATTAATTTCAACCTCCCTTTATGTCCTACAATGGGTACATTTTTCCTCTGCTTTGGTCATATGTTGTACAACATGGGTGAAACCACAAAAGTGGTTTACAATTGGAGTGAGGAAGGAAAAGTTGAAAAAAATGACCCCATGCCAAAAAAAATTGTTTTTCAGGTTCGAATGAACCAAGGTTCGAGTGAACCCATTCAATGAACTTCCCACCATTCCCACCAAAAAGACCAAAGGAAACCCTTTTTGAAAGGGGGTTCACTCGAAGCCCCCCTAGTTCGCCCGAACCACCCTTTTCCCACCTTCCCACTCTCTGGCACATAAAAACATCAAAATATTTCCCTTCGAAGCTTGAGTTGAGGATGAAAATGGAGGAGACTTCACAAACACAACTGGATGATGGTAGTCCTCAGAACGAGCTATCCAACGAATATAATTTTAATATGTTTTGGTTTTATTATGTATTTGTTTTTTCAGTTTTATTAAACATAGGTTTTTCACCGAAAATCAAGCTCTCTGTTTTGCACATGTGGAAAAATAGCAGATTATCAAAAAAATTTTGAAAAATATGAGTGCACTAGATATTGAAGTCCTTGATCCAAAAAAAAAAAAAAAGACTTCGATACATACAAAAAAAGTTACGTTATACTATGCATATGTCTGAATTGTAATTGGTTTGACTTGAAACTTGATTAAGGAAGAAATATTCAATAAAACACTATCTAACCAATTGGAAGCACTAGATACTCGAGTTACAAATCTAAATTCGAAAGAATTAGAATTTTATCCTTCATGGAAAAAAAGTTATGCATTATATAGTGAGCATCACTCCTTAAAAATATTGTTTACTGAAAAAACTAGTTTTCGAAGGAGATGGAAAAAGAAGTGCAATCTGATTCCAAAAATTTTGAAAAAAATATATTTAGAATCTACAGACAAAATGTCACAAATCACTAGTTTGCATCATCTTCAAATTCCTCATGGTTTAGCCGCTATAGGTGCTCAAAAGTGAAGATTTAGTTAGAAAAAAATATTTCAGTGTCCAGTTTAGCCAAAAATTGTAAACTAGTATTGTGGGATCACCCACATGTTTTTCCCTTTGGTTCGTACAATACTCTTTGCCTTATGTCGTATGATGCTAGCCTCAGGTCGTACGATGCATAATTTTCTACTTCACTGCTATCGTACTACTCTACATTGTGAATTATCGCCTCTTTGCCATATGGTTATAACCTTCCTCTTTTGCCATACAATCTTGTGTCTTACGGGTTTTACAATAATCGTCTGTACTAGATATTTTTTTTTTGTTAAATTTTCCACATGATTTTTTTTCCTTTTTATAATTACCAATTGAAATGTTTTAATATGCCTACTTTTTTTTTTTTTCTCATGTTTTCCAATTCCATTTTAATATTTTTCCTTTCTGACTTTTAAATTTTTTGCTCTTTTCAATTTTGGGAACTTTAATAATTTCTAACTCAGCCAATTTTTTAATTTTTTTCTTTTTATTCTTTTCTTCTTCCTCGATCTCCTCAATTTGTAGCATGTTGCACTCGGGGTGAAACATGTCGTAATCTTCCATTTGCCAATGGAATATCCCATTGAGAGAACTCATCTCATCCTTAGAGCAATTCTCGAGGTCAAGTACACCTTCGTCATTAGGTTCCATGAATTTTCTTCCTTCTACCTTTGATTCTTCTCCTTCGGATTCTGACTTAGAGGGTGCCAATTTTCGGGTTACAACTTGATTCTTTAGGTCCATGGCATACTTCCTCCCATTGTTCTCAATGGAGAGTGTGTTCCGTTTCCAGTTATGGTCCGCTTTCGCTGCTACCATCCAACCTCTCCCGAGTAGTGCATCATATGCCTTCCTTTGTAGTGGGATGACAACAAAATTCAATAGAAATTGTTGTGTGCCGATTGTCACCTTCTATGCCATTAGTGTACCCAGTGGTTTGATGTCATGCTGATTGGTGCCTACTAGGTGAAATGTTGGTGGCCTGTAAAAAACCCTTCTAGATTTGTATGAAGTTTTTGCAATTTTCTTAGTTTGGTAGATGTTCCATTTTGTCAAACTCAAAGCACAATTATATATATTGATTGGTATTCAATGTGAAATGCATAAACAGGTCTGGTAATCAGTTCAATGATATTCTTAGTTTCAAGTATGACTGATTTACGATATATTTGCTCAGAAATAAACAACAGACTCCTACATGCATAGAATAACCAAAACTAAAGAGCAGATTACAACATTTTAAATCTCTGTTAAGCTACAGGGATGCATACTGAGCATTAGTTTGTAACAAAAATAACACTTCCTATGCTCAAAATCAAATAGCAGCTTCAGAGGTTTGCAATGGATAATAATGCGACTACTAACAGCAATACAAAGAGTAAGATAACGGTTTTTCAGACTTGGCTACATGTTGCCATGACTGGAAGTAACTTGCAACAGCTCGTAGAAACCTTAAATACCCAACATGTCCTCTCCAAACAACATTCCAAGCTCAAACGACCCCCATATGTGCAAGGTACTCTTCATAAATGACATGCAAGGGCCTAGGTAAGACACATGACTAGGTTAGATTCTGTTAATGCACCTGTCTGAGGCTCACGACTTCATTGGTTAGCTCCAACACCCATTAACAATGTCTCCATGGCTTCAACAAATAGTTTAAAGGAAATACATGAAACTCATGACTTCTTATGTGTTCACTACAGGTTCCAAGACTCCCACGATTTCCTTAGCAACCATGTCCAGACCTGAGAATATTCATTGTTCACCACTCGAAATCCCTTGTAGGCTCATGTGTTATAGTCATGCTCAGTATTAAATGCAAACTCAGAACTACTCCAAGTATGGCGACCAACTGAGTGCACTCAATAACTCAATATGCCAATACTCCAACCAACAATAAGAAATAACAAATTAGCTCAGGAGAGATATCACCTCAAACTCCAAACTTGAACATTAAACCCTTGCTTCACAAACAAACTGAATATAAATCGTTAACTCCAATTTTTGTCTCCACAGGGGACTCACAAAAATTGCCAATATCGACCAAGTAGAAGGGTTGAATGATCTCCTCCATGAACCAGTTAGGGTGGATTTGTTTTACCACCAAAACTGGATGCCCTAGGGTTTCCTTGTCCCCAAGACCAAGAACTTCAAGAGCTCTCCAAAGATGAAAGTGAAATAAACAAAGCATGGTGAAAATGAGCCTCCAAATCCCCTTTTATATTCCTCACTTTAATTTCCTGCTCAAATAATAATAAAGTGACTTTATTAATTAATTTTTAATATTTCCCCAAAAGTCACTTTATAACATATTTAATTAATCACTTAACATTACCTTTTTAATTTTTGCTTTTCCCACCAGGTAATATTAAATAGTTAAATAAATGAATTCCCTTATTCTGCCTTTAGCCTACGAGAATTAAATAGGCTAAAATAACCTTCTGAGTGATCATAGAAAAGGGGACATTACAATCCTCCTTTTCTGAGATTGCTTTCCCTCAAGCAATTGCAGATTGGGATGATGCAGTATTTGTTCTCCCTCCCAAGTTGTGTCCTCTACTGGCAAGTCTCTCCACCCAATCAAATGCTCCTTAATCATCCTGTTCCTCAATCTCCTCTCCCAAGTATCAAGAATCTCCTTAGGAACTAGAACCAAATGTCCCTCCTCATCCAACAAAGGAAACTCTATTGATGAAGTAACCAACTGTCCAAGTGCCTTCTTGAGGCACGAAACATGAAAGACATTGTGAATTTTGTTGTTCTCTCGAAAATCCAACTCATAGGATACTTCCCCCACTCGTTTGATAATCCTATAAGGGCCATAAAATCGTGGCTTTAATTTATCTGCACCACTTCTCTTTAGTGAAGACTGCATGTAGGGATACAATCGTAGGATCTCCCACCTCAAAACTGCGCTCAACCCTATGCCTGTCTGCGTAGATCTTCTGCTGATTTTGTGCCACTTGTAAATTCTCCTTAAGAGCCTTGAGAACGTCTTGACTCTCTTGTATCCAATCCTCCGCTTTAGGAGCCTTGCTATGCCCAAAAGCTAGATCTAGAAATGATGGTGCATCATATCCATACAATGCACAGAAGGGGGTCACATCAATCTACATGTGGTAAGTGGTGTTATAGAAATGCTCCCCCAAATGTAACCACTTAATCCACACCCTTTGCTAAAAAAAAAAATAATTATGCAAATGCCCCTCAATCCACTTATTCACAATCTTAGTCTGGCCATCTATCCGAGGGTGGTAACTCGTGCTCGAAGTCAACTCAGTACTTGCTAATCTGAACAACTACCAAAATGCACTTAGGAACCTATTGTCCCTCTCACTCACTATGTACTTCGACAATCCGTGAAGTCTGAAAACCTCTCTAAAAAACAATTTTGCCACCTGCGGTGCCTTGTGTTGGCGTTTAAATTCGCACCTCTGGAATGCGGATTTGAAAACGGACAGCTATGCACAGATAAACTGCTCTTCAAATTAGGAGGGGAAGCTCCCTCTTGCTGATGGTGTTTGAAAGAAAGTAAACTAAAACTAAGTTGCCTATCTTTTGGATCAGCTTAGAGCACAAGGTTTTTTAAACACAAACGCCGCAGCTGAGATTTTCTGATAAGAATTTCAACTACGACTAACCTAGACTAAAGGCGTTCCTAACCTCTCAAGTAATAGCAGAGCAAGAGAAGTTAGAAATTAACAAGGTAGATTCTCTGACAAAAATACTTCAATAATCTTTCTTCCAACAAACACCTACACACTTCACTGTAAGCTGAAATAAAGATCATAAAAGTGTAACATAGATCACGGAAATCTGAGATTTTCGACCAAGGCAAAAGAGGCTCATGATTTTATTACTCAAATCTCTGAAACAAAAACTCCCTTCTAACATGCCTTGAACAAGAAATTGCAGCTAAGGAGGCTTGCAAACTTATTCTTAACACAATAGAAAACAGCAATCTTACTAACTCCTTGTTGGCTAAAGAGGCTCAACAATTTGCTTATCACAATACAAATGAACAATACTTGAGCAACAAATAGAAGGCACAATAGGCTCATTTTGTTCTCACTAGCACGGTTAAAAGAAAAATAAATGAGCAAAGGCTCTTATTTATAGAGAAGCAGAGGAGTAGGGAACCCTAAAATCTCCTTGCTTTCACAATCTAGGGCTTGCTCAGCAAGCAAGCTTTATTACTAAATCTAGAAAGAAGAAACCCTAAAAAGCAGAAAAAGCGGGAAACGCCAACTATTACATCTTATCTTCTTTCTATCCTCAAAGAATGGATAAGGATTATTCCAAGAATAGAAAGAAAGCGGGAAAAAAGCTTCTAGAAGAAAGCTGCTTTAAAGCTCGATCACATCCGCTAGGAAGTCGAGATTGTGTCCCGATTGCATCTATGCCATCAACAGCAAAACACCGCTTTTCAAGAATATCTTCGGCATCTGCAATAGATCTCTGGAAATCTTCAATCTCATTGGCCGCTTTATTGAACTTTGCTGACATCATTGAAACATGACCTATCCTTCCACCAACTGGGCTGCAACTATGAACAACATTCTGGAACTGATTTTGCACCTCCTCAAGCCCGACGTAAGAACCATCCTCAAGACTGTACTGAGAGGGGATCTCTATGACAAATTCGCTGATGAAAAGGAGAGCTTCAACCACCCTTTGTCTGTAGGTGATGAATTCTTCAGATATTCTCTCATAAGTTTTAATTTTGAAAACATGACGCTCTCTCCAAGCAAGGATTTGCCTTTTGTGCTCCTTTGAAACCGCTGAACCGTAGGCTGTGTCTAAATCAGCAATGATAATCTCATGCCTAGGTTTTACTTCAGCCAATGTTTGTTCAAATCCCTGGATGCCTTGACGAAGTTCATGAGCGTTTTCTCTCAACTGGAACATCTGAGCCAAGATCTCCTTTCCTCTGACAATGAAGCTCTCGATCCACTCCTGAGTCTCTTTCCCACATATGACCAGCTGTCTTAACTGATGATGATCAGCTGGTGTCTCTAAGACCTGGGGCAGCAACTGAGTTGTTTGTGAAGAACCACGAGCAAGGTTAGAAATAAAAAGCTTAAGCTGCTGATTTTCAGCCTTGAGGGCTGCCTTGTCTTCTCCGTCTTTTAACACTCTTTCATGAAGGTTTTCAGATACAACTTTGAAGAGACTCAAATCTGCATGTCTGGTATTTCTACCGAGATTAGCCTTGACCATGACAAAATCATCCATGTTTACCTCATCCCTATTCTTATCTTCTGGGGGCACCGCAGTCTCTATGACAATCTCGTTATCAGGATTCCTATCAAAATGAACTTGCTTCTTTGCCTTCTTCTTAGGAGGTTCCTGATAAATGTTATCGAGATCATCAACACTCACTTGATATGAAGGCCTTCTCCTAACCCTTCCTAAGGAGTTCTCAAGCCAAGACACCGTAGTATCTTTACTAACTGCCTCAGGAGGTACTGCTGCAATCTCTTCATCATCTTCGATATCAAGATCAATATGAATTGGTGACGAACCCGTCAAAGGTACAGGGACATGTGTTGAAGGCGGCTCCTCTGCTTCATTGTGAGGTATGGGCTTGTCAAGAGGAACTTCTGAATCAATTGTAGGCTGTTCCTGTATGACTATGCCTGAGAAATCCATCCTTCTTCTTACATTTTTATTCGATCTACTGCCTTTGATGCCATCTTGAGACTGACTTTTACCCTTTCCTTTTGACTGTGCTGTGGAAGAAGAGGGAATTATCCTTGGCGGCTCTGCTACTGGAATAGAGTTCTTCCTTTTAAGCACTAGGAAAACCTTACTATACTCCACAACTTGTTTTGTTCTGTCTTCAACTGAAAGAGATTCCTTGTTTGCCCAATTAACTTGTGGAAGAGGCTGATCCTCGATTCTTTTCTGAGTGTACATTGGTAGAAGCACATCTTCATCATCATCGGAGAGTCCTTCAATATCTTCATTCAAACAGTCTTTCATCTGATGGAGAGTCAACCTGCTGTAACTACGCCTTCGCACTTCAAACTCATCTGCACAGTTAGCCCAAAAGTCTTCAAGTGCGGGTATGTGATTGTAGTTCTTCTCCAACCGGCAGCGTAGACACCATGAGGATCAAATGACCGCCTCTCACTGTAGGATTTTAGACCAAATTTATCTAACTCTTCTCCAATTGTCTTGGCATCTGTAGCAGTCCTGCATGTATAAATACCCAACCCTAATGGAAAATGAAGAGAGGGTTTCTTTCTATTTCTCAAGACTGTATGAACACCGTGAGCTTGCCTCAAGAATTCCATGAAGATGACCTCGTCTGACGGATACCTTGGCAACATGAGCGGGGCACCTGAATAACCATAAACCCTGAGATAGGTAAAGGTAGGAAACTGTATAAACCAATCTGCCCATTCTGCCATTGCTGCCCTGGCAACTGAAGAGATGCGGACGTGCAATTCATTGTCTAAGTCACGCACCGTGTACATCAAGAATGCCTCGTTCACCCTTTTGTAGTGGTGCAACGACTTTGTGAATTCCAACTGGGGATAATAATTATATATGTGTTGAACGCTCAATGACCCCTCGGTGTTCAATCCTCTGAATTGACCTTGATAGGCCACCAAATAGACTAGATATGACACCATGTGGAATACATGAAACTGAAAATATTCTGTTATTTGCTGATGTAGGCAGTCACTTATCAAAGTAGGCCAATCATAAAACTCAGTCTTTTTCATAATGTGAGGTATGGCATAAAACATCCAAGGTTGGAACTTGGTGGCATCTGCTGAACCAGTGACCCTGTTGAGCAAAGTGATGATGATAGCAACCTCGTCCTTGAACTCTCCTCGCCCGACATTCTTGGGCAATGTCTTATGTTTTTCTTTCATCCATCTCTGTGCAATCTTCTTGCTGTATTTGTCCTTATGCATATTCCACATCTTTTCACATTCATCCCTCGAAAGAGTTACACTTTCAGGCCATGGGGGAATGGAAAAACACTTTCAACCATGTCAGGCTTTAGACTGCAAATCAACCTGCCATCTGCTGACTGGATCTCCCTAGTAGCCGGGTTGTAATGTTTAATGCAAGCGATTACGAACTCAAGGCTCTGAACTGATATAGGAATAGACGCTGCTGCGAGGAGTCCAGAATGACCCAGGTTCTTGATTGAAGTATTGCCTGCTCTCTCCAAGGGATATAGATCGAACACCGGCTTGATATGATGCAAGTCTGTCTCAGCTGTTTTGATGTAATTATGAAAGAGGGCTGATTCTGGACTTGAAGACATTAGGAGTGTATTCCATTTCAGAAAACTTGAAGAATGACTGTAAACTCGCCTTGGTTCAGACAAGTCTTGTGCAATTTCTATTTTTAGAATGCTGATTTTTATGCTTCGACGGACGAATTTTTTGAGAATTTTTCTGAGATATGGGTTTTGTTCAGAATATCAATGCAAGACAACCCAGATCGTCCGTTTTCGAAAATCTTGAATTTTGACTGAAAAAGCAGCAAACCCTAATTTCTTCAATTTTTCCCGAAAAAAGCTGGCATCTGGGTTTTGTTCAGAATATCATTAGAAATGGACCCAGTTGATTGAATTTGCAAAACCCTGACGTTTGATCGAAAAAGCAGCCAACCCTAGGTTTTCAAAAAAAAGCTGCGATATGGGTTTTCTTCAGAAGACTGATTGGAAAGGACCCAGATGGTTGAAATATGAATGCTCTGAGGTTTTCACTGACATGCAAGATAAAAGCACTTGCTGCAACTTGATGAAGTTTCTTGAAAAATTCTTCAGAAGGTGGAGGCAAAAAGACCCAGATGACTGAAAAATTGAAAGCCTTGGCTTCTGCTTGAAAAACTTGATCTTCTGGAACAAAAAGCTTGAAAAAGCAAGGGTTTATGCTTGCTGGTCTGAAAAATCTGATGTAAAACCAGCAACTATGAATTCTTTAATCACAAAAATTTCTCAAACTTGCTGCTCCAACTTTCTCCTCTGGATGCTACCTGCAAAAATAATGAACAATACATTGAAAAGAGGTATTAAATAGACTTAGGGTCTGATTTAGGTTTTGCTTTCTTTTCTGCTTTTATTTCAAAACCCTAAATCTTATCTTCTCAGTTTGGACGCCATCTTCTTCTTCTCACAATTTTGAAATTTTAGAAATCTTCAAAAATCTTCTAAGGCATGAAGATTTGGGCGCCTTTCTTCAAGAGGGGCGCTCAACTTCACCAGACTTGGTCAAAATTTCCACTTTTTCAACTTTTCTCCATTTTAACATGCCCCTTTGCCTCTGATTTCCCGTTGACAGATCAACCCGACAGACGAGCTGAGTGATTCACGGCGAAGCCTGACTGATTCTGAAAAAGATGTTCTGGAGGCACCTCCGGCGAAAAATTTGATCTCGACCTCCGAATTCACGGGAGGCTTTTCCTTCTAGGGGCGCCCAGTTTCTCCAGTGTTAGCCATTTTTCTGATTTCCAAGTTCTTCATTATCCTCTATTTCACAGATGATTTCGTTAAATCTTGAGCTTCGGGCGTCGGATTGCTGAATGTTTGTGCTCATTGCGAAGCTGACTGAAAATGAAAAGGAGTCTTCTGGAGACACGTTTGCCAAAAAGTGAACTTTCACCCTTCAAAAGGTTGGGCGCCTATCTTGACTGGGGGCGCCCAGTTTACTAACACTTAGTTTATTTTTTGACTTTTTCACTCTTGCTTTGAATTTCTCTTTTCACCTCTCGTCGGACCCTCTGTTCAGCCTTTTGAATCTGATGACTGCGAGCTCCGTTTGTCGTGCTAAATAGCTCACTGCGAAGCCAGTTGAATTCTGAAGACATCCCGTTATAGCTTCGACTGCAAATTCCTCTGTTTGCACCCCTGAAAAGTTGGGCGCCTTTCTCTTCTTAGGGCGCCCAGTTTCTCCAGACTTAGAAAATTTTTCAATTTCATCTTCAAGTTTCAGATCTTCATTTAATACCTCCACTTTGACTTGAATCTGCCGGAGACTGGATCGTCGGATGCTCTGCCGGGGATATTCATCGCGAAGCTGATTGAAAACTGAGCAACTTCCATTTGAGATCCAAACCTTAATTCCTTCATCTGGTGCCCTAAAAAGGTGGGCGCCTTTCTTCAATAGGGGCGCCCACTTTCAGCAGTGTTAGAAAATTTTCAAGATTTTTCAATCTTCTTCCTCGTTCTTCGTGCATGTTCATCGTTTCACCTTCTGCCGGAAATTTGAATGCTGAAATTGACGCCTGGCAGTCGAATGACCTCCATTGATAACCTCAGAACTCCAGATATGCTTCTGAAAAAGCTGAATAGACCCAGTAGGGCAAAACTGATTATTTTAAGATTCTGACTGCACCAGCCTGATACGGACATATTTTGAGCCAATCAAAATCAGTTCGGACCCTGTCGGACCAACTTTCTATTTTTAGAAAATTTTGCCAGTATCCGTTTCGAAAGAAACCCAGAAAAACCCAGAAAACTTTACTATTTCGAGAAAATTTCTAAAAATAGCAGTTTTCCTATTATTTAGGGATGAAAAACTGAGATCTGGGTTTTGTAGGTTAAGCTGCTCTTAGCAGACCCAGATCGTCAGAATTTGAAAAAATTGTATTTTAACCCTCCATGCAAGACACGCACACCCAAATTTTGACCTTTTTCATTGTTTTGACAAGACTTTTACTCATTTCTTCAAAATGTCTAAGTGTAACAAAAATTTTAATTTTGGGGTACAACACCTTGTACTTAGAAGAAATAGCAAAGAAGTGAGCACATTTAGTCAACCGATCTACCACTACATAGATGCAGTCTTTTCCATGAACCTTGGGTAAACCGGTGATGAAATCCATTGAAATACTCTCCCACTTCTGCTTAGGAATAGGTAATGGCTGCAACAAACCCGCCAGATGAGTATGCTCCTAATTGTTCTACTGACAAATCGCACACTCCCTCACATACCATAATACATCATCCTTGAGGTTGTAATGTCTAGCCATACGTTCTTCTATGTTTGATAGCCTATTTCTGGAAGCCCGTTGGCCAGTCAGAAGCTGAAATTAGGGTCTCCACTTTCAGAGGAGGTTTTGAAGGCTTGCATGCAATATTTTTTGATGCATGTCTAGTGGAGCTTTTTGGTTTTCAGAGAGCTTCGGGGTGTGGTAACATGCATGACGAGATAATGACTTGCATTTTTGGCTATTTTCTTGGCAGTTTTGGAGGCTTGCATGTTGGTGTTTTACAGTTCTGATTTTGGATTCCTTATGGGTTTTCAAAGAGCTTCGCGATGGTGTGACATGCAACTGAATCAAAGAACTTTTCCGGACTTACTATTTTTAGTAAGTTGCGACAGCTGCTCAAAATGTGGAGAAAATGAGTTTGCAACAACTTACTACTTTTAGTAGTATGCTATTTTTAGTAAGTACTATTCTTGGTAGTGCTATTTTTAGCAGCAGCTCAGCAGTTCAGTGCAGTGGCTATTTCAGGCAGGTCAATTTGAGCAATTGGTCATCCAACATTCTTGGGCTATTTTTGGCAGGTCTAAACTTGTGTTGGGCGTTTCTCTTGATGAGGTAAAAATATTTAAATTAAGTGAAATATTTATAAGGTTGGGTGAACACCTTAGTGGAGAGATAAGTGATTTTAATTTTATATGGTATTTCACTTAATACTTGATGATTATTTATATTTTAATATTTTGGCCAGATTTTGGCTAAGGCTTGGAGGATGAATTATTTGAAGAGGAAATCAAGTCATATTTTAATTTGGACGCCTAGCCTGGAGGAGATAATTTAGCACTTGATAAAGTGGGACGCCAAAGCTTATGTTTTATTTGCAGATTAAATAAAAGTTATATCTCCTCATGTTTGGATGCCCAAGTAAGGAGATAAATGAAGATTAAATAAAATGCAAATGCAAGTGGAAAAAGTGGATTTGAAATTCAATTAACTTGGGCGCACTTTCTAGAAGGAGTTGGAAATGTCACCTCAAGTCTATATAAGGAGGGTCTTGTTCTCTCATAATCATCTATTGTTTACCTCACAGAAATGTTGCTGGAATGTTTTCAGAACCTGGCTAAGAGGGAGCTTAGCAATTACATCACTCTTCGGGCCTGAAACTATGGCTCCCTAGATGGTCTAATGGGAGTGTGCTACATTCAGTAGTGCATATTGAGCAATATTGTTTCAGTTTTGATGATTTTGTTGAATTTCAAGTTGTTGGTTTTGTCTATGGCTGAAGCTAACTTTCATTTGTAGCTCATTGCCTAATTTTCTTTTCATTCTGGGTACTGGCTATATCCATTTCTAGGCCCTAGGCGCCCCATTGTGCAAAGTTTGGTGATTTTTAATGAAGAATTTGATTTTATCTTGCAAGGACGCCCCTCTTGAAGGCTGTTCTTGCCTTGCAAAAGTTTAGAAAATTCATTACGGGGTTGTTGCAACTATTTCTTAGTCATAACTTGGTCGCCATCACTCTAGGAGTTAGTTGCATTTGGTTTCATGTTATTTGGTGAAGTTTTGGGGAAGTTGTGAGCATTTTTGGTGAGTTTATGCTTGCTGGTCTGAGTTTGTGTTTTGTTGGTTATTTATATCAAACTTGTAGAAGTAAGATTTTGGGTTGCATTTTCAGTGTTGCTAAGTCTTTGATGTTGGAAAAACAATCTTACAACTGTTGCATTGATTTAACAATTGTAATACTTTGTAATTTGCAGATTGTTGCATTGTAAGGCTGCAAATAATAGTACTATTTCAGTTATTTTAATTTTGCAATTATTTAGTTTTCTTTAAGCAGCAAACATTAACAATCTTTGGACAGTTTACTGCCAGAGAAGGAGAATGAACCAACACACTTAAGCTCTTGGATGGTTTACCACCAAGAAGGGGAATAAACAATTGTTATTTCATTGTAATAGCTCCCGCTGAATAAGTGATCGAGCCTTCTTTCTTTTCAGTTACTCTTTCGCTCCCGCTGAATAAGTGGTTGAGCTTTCATTTCAACATTGTACTTCATTTGAGCACTAATGATCCCCATCGCCATATGATAGCACCTCACCCACCTCAGGTCTTAAGTGCACATTCTTGGTGTTGGGTTACTTTCCAGCATTGTAATCTTTTAGTTGCTACTGACGATCCTCGGCGCCATATGACAACACCTTTTCCATCCTAGGATTGAGTGTGCATTCTTGGCATAGAGTTACTTTCTAGCAGTTGGTTTTGGATTGAGCTAACCTTAACGAGTGCTTGTTGTACTGGATTGTTCATTGAAAAAATTGAAAAAAATTGGTTGGCTCACTACAGAGGCCCTTCCAAGAGAACCTCTCTCTAACTTGCGAGTATGCCTTAAAGTAACCCTGATGGCCTACCAAAGGAGTGTCGTGTGTGGCTCTCATGATTTTCTCCTTGAGCTTGGATTCCGACACTAAATAAATCCTGTCCTTGTAGAAGATGATATCATCTACTACCCTATAACGATCATCTTGAATTTGTCCGTCCATCAACTCACAGGAAAATTTGTTCTTGGAGTACTCCACCAATAAATGAGATTTCCAATTTGCTGAAATCTCTGTGAGAGAGCGTGCTGCTGGTTTCCTAGAAAGGGCATCCACAACTATGTTCTTCTTGCCCTTTACGTGCTCTATGTCAAAATTGTAGGCCTGTATTTTGCTGACCTACTTTTGTTGCCTCTCGTTTAAGTCCTACTCCAAGAAATACTTAAGGCTATTGTGGTCAATCTTCACCACAAACCTTCCGCCTACCAGGTACTGCTTGAATTTCTCCAATGCATGCATTCTGGCAAGCATCTCCTTATCATAAATAGAATATAGTCTCTCAGGCCCCCTCAACTTACGGCTCTCGAATGCAATCGGATGTTTGTTCAGCATCAGCACTTCTCCTATGCCCTCACCTGATGCATCACACTCCAAAACAAATGGTTGAGTAAAATTTGGGAGTGCCAGTACAGGATAATTGCTCATCACCTCCTTGATCATATCAAAAGATCTTTGTGCCTCCTCTAACCACTTGAAAGCACCCCTCTTCGTAAGATCTGTCAATGGTGCACCTAACTGTGAGAACTCCTTGATGAAGCGCCTATAGTAATTACATAGCTCGAAGAAGCCACACAACTCAATAAGGGACTTGGGCAGTGGCCAATCCAATATCGCCTGTATCTTCTCCTGATGAACCTGTACTCCCTGTGCACTAATGACATGACCTAGATATAGAATCTCCTTCAAGCCAAAATCACACTTTGAGGCCTTAGCATAAAGAGATTGATCACCCATGATAACCAATATCTCATCCAATTTTTTCAAGTGATCATCCCAAGTCTTACTATAAATGAGAAAATCATCAAAGAACACCACTAAATACTTGCGCAGTTGCTTGTTGAAAATATGATTCATGCAGGACTGAAAGGTGGCAAGTGCGTTAGTTAACTCAAAGGGCATGACTAAGAACTCATAGTGCCTGTAGTGACACCTGAAAGCTGTCTTGGGAATATCCTATTCATGGACCTTGATTTGATGGTACCCAGAACGAAGATCAATCTTCAAAAAGTACATAGCCCCGTTAACTCATCCAGTAACTCATTGATCTTGGGTATAGGATACTTGTTCTTAATGGCTTTATTGTTCAGTGCCCAATAGTCTATACACATATGCATTCTCCCATCCTTCTTCACTAGAACTAGAAAAGAAGCAAAGGGACTGGAGCTAGGCTTGATGTGCGCCATGTCTAGTAGCTCCGTAATTGCTTTCTCGATCTCATCCTTAAATTTCTTAGGATGTCTATAGGGGGTGGTTATGACAGGCTTAGCCCTCACCAATTCAATAGTATGCACAAAACCCCTATCAGGCCATCTCCTTGGAGGGGTCTCTCCAAACACTCTGTCGTCCTTACCTAGTAATGATTGGATATCCACATGGTAACGCTGATCACTATCTGGAGTCTCCTTAGTAGTAATCAAACACTCTGTTGCCCATGCAACATCCCCATGTCTGAAGATGCTTTCCATCCTTTTTGTTGACACTATCTTCAAAGAACCATTTGCCATACCTCTAAGAAAAACCTTTTTACCATCCCTTGCCCTGAACTTGAGCTCCATAGTCTGAAAGTTTTGTGAATACTTCCCCAATGAATGTAGCCATTCTAGACCTAGAATAGCATTTGTATCACTCAGGTCCACATAGAAATCATTTGTAACAGTGTAATTACCCAAAGTGACACCCAGTTGAGGAACCCTCTATGTGCAAGCCATGTTGAACCCATTTGCAACCATCACACTGAATCCCTGAAAGCCCTCTGTAGGTATACCCCTCTTAGCCACTAAGGCCAATTCAATGAGATTGTGGGTTGCCACACTATTAATTAGCATAGTAACACGCTTCCCCTATTAAACTCCCCTAACTCTGAAGGAATTAAACCTGGGAGTACCTGAGATGGTAGCAATGGCGCCACTCTTAGTCTCCACCTGTGGCTGCTCATACTTATTACTACTATCATCGCTGCCTTGTACCTATCCAGTCTCTCCATCACCCTCACTATTAGACACAACCTCAATGTAATGAATCTTACCCTTTGTAATGCCCCCTCAGGTAGTTTCAGCGTATTGATGAATTAGCCTATCAACGGATCCTCGTAGGCTAATGTTGGTATTTAGAGGGCCTTATTTGGGAGTTTCTTGGTTCTCCAAATGACCTTTTGGGGGTCAGTTTCTTGTGTTCTCTTCTCCAGTGTTTGGTGGTATTTAGGGACAACCTTCCTAAGGTGTTTCAAGCTCCATTTGCACTCACTTACTATCTTTAGTAAGTCACTTGGGCATTTGGGTCCAACCTTACTATTTATAGTAAGCCATTATGGTCAGTGGAAGCAGTGAATAACCTCATGGTGTTGGCATAATCACTTCAATGTTGATATAATGGGTTCTAATGGAGTTATGATTTATTAATTATTATTAAAGTATTAACTTTAATGATAATTAAATTATAAGTGGATATTATTAATGGAGTTTAATGACCTTATAATATATGATTTTATTTAATCATAAGGTCAATTAAAAAAAGCAACTAAGGGGATGCCAACATGAGGATTATATTGTGAAACATCAAAAGAAAATGTTATTTATTATTTAATGAATTAAAAAGCCAAGGGAAATCGTGGCTTTTTGGAGGAGGTATAAAAGAATTGAAAAAAGTTCATTTATTCATTCACTCAACTTTACAAACTTGATGCTTTTTGCTATAGACAAGAAACAA
Organism: Sequoia sempervirens; assembly: GCA_007258455.2. Classification (NCBI taxonomy): domain Eukaryota; kingdom Viridiplantae; phylum Streptophyta; class Pinopsida; order Cupressales; family Cupressaceae; genus Sequoia; species Sequoia sempervirens. The sequence continues at coordinate 33,560 of VDFB02065465.1, forward strand.
GGGTTTCAGTCTGAAAATTGATCTTGGAGAACAAAAACTCTCTTCGATTTTGTGATCTACATGTGTGAAATAACACCCAAGGATTTCTCTACAGGTGGCTTCATTTAGGAGTTGCATTTGTGCATATTGGAGTCCATAATTTCAAAAAATTTCAAAGGTTAGTGTGCAGATCAGAAATTGATTGAAGGAAAAATATTGCTGATTGCACCCATCATTATTGGCACGTGGGTTTTATAGCAGGCTGTACAATCTTGATACAAGTTGTACAAGCTTTAGTTTGGGCGTGGGGTTTCTCCAAGGCCAAACGCCTATCATTTGCAGCCATAAAAACCCTCATTGCTGGTGTCTAAGGGAATCAGATATGTGTGCAGCTATTTTGAGGTGAAGAAATCAGTCTATTGAGGGAGGCGTCTAAAACAAGGAGCCAGTTTGCTGATCAAGTAATTTCCAGACCTGCATTTTGTGCTATTGGCTTCCGGGTATGAATGCTATGTATTTCCAAGCAATGAATAAAAATCTGAGTTGATAGTTTGAAATATTTGCTTAAGTATTTCTTTACTTTGCAATTATATGCATTTCCTACATTCTTGGAAAATTTATCAAAAACACAAAAAAAAAAAAAACTATAAAACCAAAAAACAAACAGACAGGAAAAATTCAAAAAGCAAATATCCTATTAGGGGTGGGATATTTCACCCTTACCCATGCATCTGTGTCCAGGCTCTCAAGGCTCCTTACAACTATAACAAACTTCTTTCTCCTCAACTCCCAACAAGCCTCACCATCTAGTTTCTCCTTCCTAGGCCACTCCTTCTGAAAGGGCCTTTTATCTTTGTTCTTCTGAGGTATGAAAGGTTTGGATGGAAATTTGCTCTTAGGCATTGAATGCTCCATGTCATGTGCCCGTATGATAACATCTTGAAGTGACTTTGGTTTGAAGGGCTTGATCCAACCACGTAGTGGCTCGAATAGACCCTCAATGAAAAGCATGAAAAATTAACCTGTGCTCTAACTCCTCTGAAAACATAACCGAGAGTCTCTAAAACTCAGAAATATATGCATTTACTATACCACTCTGCTTGAGTTGTGCCAACTCTCTGAAGTGTAACTCTAGGTCCTTCTGGTCAAATCTGTCCATCAGCTTTTGAGTGAAATCTAAATATGATGTGATACTAGCATGACCCAAAGTGACTAGCCCATGGTACCACCACTCGTGGGCCTCACCCTCCAAATGCAAGGTAGAGTACTTAATGGCCTTTGACTCCAACATAGGGTTGAGTTGGAAGTAGGTGTCCAACTTTAGAACCCACAATCTAGCTATACATTTACTAGAGCCATCAAATGAAGGAATAGATAATTTGCCTACCTTAGGCTACAAGTCCTGATTCTGAGGGCCTCTATTATGATCTCTAGGTTTGTTCTTGTATTTTATGGCACAAAAGTCCTACAAGGTCATGGCTGCATGAAACTCATCTCTGAGAGATTGATACTCTCTCAAATAGTGTGTGAATTCCTCACCCTGTGCCTACTGTCCCTGATTACCAGCTGGTTGTCCATCCAAAAACTAAGGTATGAGGGGTCTAGGAGTCACCCTACTCGCTGCCCTAGTGTGACTCTGAGCAAGTATGTGTGTATTACTCACTTCTGCATTGTTTCCACCATGTCCATTACCCCCATTATGACCATTTATCTCCTGTACTGTTATTACCAGCGTTGTTTCGATCAGCAATCAACTGATTGAGGAGCTGGACTACCTGTTGTTGGCTCCTAGCAAGATCATTTAAGATATGCAATGTGCTACCTTCAGGTAGTTCACACCTATCACCCATGTTTTCTTCTTCTGTTGATGAATCTGAAGCAAATAAGTCAAATTCTTTTTCTCTTTCCCTTCTCCTATATGTTATGTAGGCTCGATCTTTTGGATTCATAAATATTCATGTGACTAAAATCAACTGAACACTCTGAACACACAGGCTGGCAGGAAGACCAGCTCTGATACCATTGTAAAAACCCCTTCCAAATTTGTATGAAGTTTTTGCGATTTTCTCAGTTTGATAGATGCTCCATTTTATCAAACTCAAAGCACAATACTAATCAATATATATATATATATATATATATTGATTAGTATTCAATGTGAAATGCATTAACAGGTCTGGTAATCAGTTCTATGATATTCTTACTTTCAAGTATGTTTGATTTACAATATATCTGCTCAGAAGTAAACAACAGACTCATACATGCATAGAATAACCGAAACTAAAGAGCAGATCACAACATTTTATATCTCTGTTAAGCTGCAATGATGCATATTGAGCATTAGTTTGTAACAGAAATAACACTTCCTATGCTCAGAATCGAACAACAACTTGGGATGTTTGCAATGGATAATAATGTGACTGCTAACAACAATTCAAAGAGTAAGATAATGGTTTTTCAGACTTGGCTACATGTTTCCATGATAGGAAGTAACTTGCAGCAGCCTGTAGAAACCTTAAATACCCAACATGTCCTCTCCAAACAGCATTCCAAGCTTAGACGCCCCCCATATGTGCAGGGTACTCTTCAAAAATGACACGCAAGGGCCCAAGTAAGACACACGACCAGGTTAGAGTCTGTCAATGCACTTGTTTGAGGCTCACAACTTCACTAGTAGCTCCAACACCCATTAACTATGTCTCCACAACTTTAGTAGATAGTTTAAAGGAAAAAAATGAAACCCATGACTCCTTATGTGTTCACTACAGGTTCCAAGACTCCCACAATTTCCGTAGCAACCACGTCCAAACTCGAGAATATTCGTTGTTCACCACTTGGAATCCCTTGTAGGTTCACGTGTTATAGTCATGCTCAATATTAAATGCAAACTCAGAACTATTGTAGGTATGGCGGCCAGCTGAGTGCACTCCAATAACCCAATACACCAATACTCCAGCCAACAATAAGAAATAACAGATTAGCTCAGGAGGGATATCACCTCAAACTCCAAACTTGAACATTAAACTCTTGCTCCACAAACAGACTGAATATAAATCATTAACTCCAATTTTTGTCTCCTCAAGAGACTCACAAAAATTGCCAATATCGACCAAGTAGAAGGCTTGAATGATCTCCTCCACGAACCAGCTAGGGTTGATTTGTTTCACCACTGAAACCAGATTCCCTAGGGTTTCCTTGTCTCCAAGACCAAGAGCTTTGAGAGCTCTCCAAAGATGAAAGTGAGAAATAAACCAAGCATGGTGAAAATGAGCCTTCAAATCCCCTTTTATATTTCTCACTTTAATTTCCCGCTCAAATAATAATAAAGTGACTTTATTAAGTTACTTTTTAATATTTCCCCAAAAATCACTTTATAACATATTTAATTAATCACTTAACATTACCTTTTTAATTTTTGCTTTTCTCGCCAGGTAATATTAAATAATTAAATAAATGAATTCCCTTATTCCGCCTTTAGTCTACAAGAATTAAATGGCTAAAATAACCTCTTGGGTAATCATAGAGAAGGGGACATTACATGGCCAAAGAGTTGGTTTCCCAAGACACTTCTAGATCTCCTTCGACAGCATGTTCACTCTTGAGCCTCCGTTAACGATGGTGTTTGTGAGTTTCTTTCCCATGATTTCAACCTATACGATGGTCGACTTCCTCTCGATGTTCACCGTGAGTAACATTGGATCAAAGACTTGTTCACCTTCCTGTGGCAGTACTGCCACATCCTTGCTTGGACCTCCCTGTCAAGTTTGGTTGTCACCGACTATGTTTGTAATTGCCACTCTCAGTTGCATTGTCTATAGAAGATTTGTCACCTTGTAATGAGCCTTGCAAATTCTGGCCCAAAACTTCTCAAACTTGTCCTTGTAATTTTGTCAAACAGTTGTCTTGCAACTGCTGTAGGTGCTGATATGCAATGGCTGATTGTATAATTTGATGTTTGATGATAAAATGAGAATGTAATTAACTCTACAACTGCTGCTAATATGATCATGCACTTGTTTTTGTATTTTTTGGATGCAATAGACGAATTAAGATGCAACAAATACATATAAATAGTAACCTACAGCCAACTAGCCATTTTGACAAACAATTGGCATGCAACTAACTTAAAAGAGTGCAAAACATATGATAGGCAGTTTGACAAACATATTGCAAACAAACTCCTTATCTCTCCAATCTTTTATTGTACTAACATGAAGAGCTACAATCTGATTACAAAGTTTCAACATGAACATTTCAGTCTATCTTCTATGCATGAAAACTAAAGTGCAGTCTGGCTGCAACAACATTACATTGTAGTTTCCTGATATACTTTGAATTGCAATTACAATAGATGCTAAAGTTCTGAAATGCAAGAACCTACACAACTCCAACTATCACCTAAACAAGATGCAACTACAATGTATTACATGAAGCAGATAAGGAACCTGGAGATCACCATTTTCTGAAGTTAAGGACTGAGAACAAAGTTCGATTCTTCACAAAATGTGTCATTTCTTCTATTCATTGCTGGGAATGAATTCCTTGATGTCAAGCGCCACCTATATAGTCAAAATCAGAATTTATTGTGGATCCTTAGTTGCCAATTGAACCACCTTTGCAAGCTGTTGGACGCCTCTGTCAAATGGTGCAGCAGCATGAATAAATTCGAATCTCCTTGCTAGATTATTCTGTTACTTCAGAAATGCAGCATTAACCTTCCATTATGACCAGCGAACTTCTTTGAACTTTATTGGAATTTATTATCCTTCTTGTTGGTGTTTAAATCCGCACCTCTGGAATGCGTATTTGAAATGGACAGCTATGCACAGTAAAACTGCTCTTCAAATTAGGAGGGGAAGCTCCCTCTTGCTGATGGTTTTGAAAGAAAGTAAATTAAAAACTAAGTTGCCTATCTTTTTGATCAGCTAGAGCACAAGGTTTATAAAACACAAACGCCGCAGCTGAGATTTTCTGATTAAGAACTTCAACTACGACTAACTTAAGCTAAAGACGTTTCTAACTTCTCAAGTAATACGCAGAGCAAGAGAATTTAGAAATGAACAAGGTTGATTCTCTAACAAAGTGCTTCAATAAACTCTTTTCCAACAAACATCTACACACTTCAATGTAAGCTGAAATTAAGATCATTCAAGCATAACACAAATAACGGAAATCTAAGACATTATACCAAGGCAAAGGAGGCTCATGATTTTATTTCTCAAACTTCTAGAACGAAGATTACACTAAACACATGCACGGAACAAGAACTTGCAGCTAAAGAGGCTTGCAAACTTGTTCTTACACAAAACGGACAGCGATTACAACAACTACTTGTTGGCTAAAAGAGACTCAACAATTCGCTATCATAAACACAAGTGAACTGACACTGAATAACAACTTGTTGGCTAAAAGAGACTCAACAATTTGCTATCACAATAACCGTTAAAGAAAACTAATGAGCAGAGGCTCTTATTTATAGGCAAGCAGAGGAGTAGGAAACCCTAAAATCTCCTTGCTTTCACAATCTAGGGCTTGCTCAGCAAGCAAGCTTTATTTCTAAATCTAGAAAGAAGATAACATCTAACACCTAAGAAAGAGGGAAAAGCATGAAACACCAACTATTACATTTATCTTCTTTCTCTTCTTCAAAGAATGGATAAGAATCGTTCCAAGAATAGAAAGAAAGCGGACATAAAGCTTCTAGATGAAAATCTGCTTTAAATCTCAATCATATCCACTAAAAAGTAGGAAACTGGGTCCTGGTCAAGTGCATCTATTCCATCAATAAAAAAGTTGTGCTTTTCCGAGATTTCTTCACCTTGTGTGATTGATCTTAGAAAATCTTTGATATCTTCAACTTCTTTATCAAATCTTGCTAATTTCGGCGGCTCTGCAATTGGAGTGATGACTTTTTACAATTATACCATCTTGCTTCAACATATCTTTTGCAACTTTATGCTTTTGACATCTCTCTTCATTTTTCAATGGAAGAATTTTGTACAATTCTTTTCCAACACTTGTCCTTTTACTTGTATCACACCTTTTCACACTCTTCAGCTGAGATGATGAAGTTTTCAGTCCATGGTGGTATTGAAAATGTACTTCTCAACCTCATCCATTCAGATAATCATGATACAACACTTGTGTGGCTCTGAATTTGATGGGAGTGTATTCCATACTGAAAAACTTGAATTTTGACAGTAAACTCGACTATATTCAGACAAGTTTTGCACAACTTTCTAATTTTAGCTTTACTGATTTTTTGGCCTCAAACGAACAAATTTTTGAAGTTTTTCTGAGATATGGGTTTTGCTTAGAATTTCGTTGCAAGACAACCCAGATCGTCTGTTTTTGAAAATTTTGAATTTTGCCTGAAAAAGTAGCAAATCCTAATTTCTTCAATTTTTCACCGAAAAAGCTGACACTTGGGTTTTGTTCAGAATACAATTAGAAATGGACCCAATTGATTTGATTTGAAAAACACTGAGGGCTGATCGAAAAAGCAGCCAACCCTAGAATTTGAAATTTTCTTGAAAAAGCTGTGATATGGGTTTTCTTCAGAAGATTGATTTGAGAGGACCCAGATGATTGAAAATTGAAAACCCTAAAGATTTCACTGACATGCAAATAAAAAGCAGCTGCTGCAACTTGATGAATTTCTTGAAAATTCTTCAGAAGAATGAGTTGAGTAGACCCAGAAGGCTGAAAATTGAAATCCTTGATCTTCTCCTTGAAAAATTTGATCTTCTGGATGGAAAAAGCATGAAAAAGCAAGGGTTTATATTGCTGGTCTGAAAATTATTCATGAAAATCAGCAACCTTGAGCTTGAGAATCTTGAAATGTGTTGGGTGAAAATTATGTAATCAACTTTTCGATAGATTACACAACTAGGACTTCAGCCACAACTATGTGAGATGTAAATCTCTCCTTTCAGAAAGCGGAGGCGCCCTTCTTACTGCTGATAGAAGCGATAGTAAAACAAACAAAGTAATTACAAAATGTACATGTTACCCAATTGTCACCTACGGGCTCAATCAGGCAGGGTAACCTATGTTTTCGAGTGTTCATGAAGGCCAACTGGAGGAACATTTCTATCCGGGTTGCGTATTTTCTAACTTGTTTGCTTCTTGTGCAGCTACAGGGGAGATTAGGTTTTAAGATTCGGCACGTGGATTAAATGAGGCACCCACAAGGGTTGAGCCCAGCGTGCAGGTATTCAGTTTTGGGTGGGTCTTCATCTTGTTTTCGCCTTGTTTTTTCCCCTTTCCGTTTTGTTTTCCTTGGCCCCTTTTCCTTATTGTTCTGTCGGAGGCGGAGTCGGACTGAAACCAAACATTGGAACTTTTCAAAAAGTTCCAGTTTCCGTTTTTGTTCCGGTTCCGGTTCCGCACTTATGTGCATTTTGTTTTCTTTTTTGACCTTGCGTTTGACCGTGGGGTGGTTTTTCCCTTTGTTTCTTTCTTCTTGCCTTTTTTCCTCGTTTTTGTTGTGTTTTGGCGGACCTGGGATCGGGATTGAAACCGAACTTGGAACTTTTCCAAAAGTTCCAGTTCCTGTTTCTGTTCCGGTTTTTCCCCCGCTGGGTTCCGCCCGGGATCAGTTTTCATTTCGATCCCGTTTATGTTTTGACGTCCTTTGGTCTTTGTTTTTGTGTGCCTCGGGTTTCCTTTTCCTTAGGCACTTCTTCGTTTTGCTGGACTCAGGATCAAAACGGAAACCGAACTTGGAACTTTTCCAAAAGTTCCAGTTCCTGTTTCTGTTCCGGTTCTGATCCCGGTTCCGTCCTTTCTTCTTTTCTTTTCTTTTTCGCTGCCTGTGGTCGGGGGATGTCTCCTCCTCTTTGATCTTCCTTGTGTTTTTCTTTCTTCCTTCTTGCTTTGTTTTGCCGAGGGCGGGATCGGAACGGAATCCGAACTTGAAACTTCGGAAAAGTTTCAGATTCGGATTCGGTTCCGGTTCCGGTTCCGCCGACTCTTTTGTGTTGCCCCCGCTCCAACTCTAATCCCGGTTCCGGTTCCATCTTGGCCCCACCCCCGCCAGTTTTGAAAGGTCTCGGCGGAAGATTTGAGTTCGCCGTAAAGTCTCCCCGACCCGATGACATCTTGCCGAAAGGTTGAAGTCTTGGCGACAAGGGCTAGCAAAGGGGTAAGGTCTCACCGACAGGGTGATCTCTTACCGACATGAAAGGCGGTCTTGGCGAAGGGTCTCGCTGAAAAGTGGTGGTCTCCCCGACAGGAAAGGAAGCGGCATCGGTATAATATTAAGTGCTCGCCGTGATGTCTTGCCGACCTGATAGGGTCTTACCGAAATGAAGGGAGCTCGGGGAGAGTGTAGGAGTTCGCTATGCAATCTCATCGATAGGGTGGTGTCTTGCCGATAGCAATGGATCTGTTATAGGCTTCGGTGAGACCTTTGGCCGATATCGATTGTCTTGCCGATGGTTTTTTGTGATATCGATGTAACTCTGGCCGCTTGCTATGATGTCTTTTCGACCATCGTGTGTCTTGCCGAATGCTGCTGCGAGGTCCAATCGCATCGGGGAGACACGATTAGTGTCTCACCGACATGCGATTTTGAAAAAGTGATCTTTTGACCGTCTGGGAATCTACGTGGTGCGAGTTCAACCAATCAAAAGGCGCTAGGGCAAATCATGGGCAGTTTGACCGATTAACTCCCCCGTAAAGAATGATCGACAGAATGTGCGCGACATGGGTCGGCTCGGTGAAGCAATGACGTTTGAACTGACAGGGTAAATCTGATGCTGCTTCTCGAATGGGTTCAACTTGGTGAAAGATCTGGAGCAAGAAGAAAGCCGAAGAAGAAGAAACTGTGAGTCACAGTAACAGCTGGGACGTCGGTTGGAAAAAGTGGGTCGACATTAATGACCATACCGCCGAGCATTCAGAGCGACTCTGACGAAGTCTCAGGGCTGGACACGAGGGCTGCGAGTTAATGTGGTCGTTGTAAAAGATCTAAAGGCCATGCCTCGGAACGAGCTTTCACCAACATGAGCAGGCTATGCGCATTTAATGCCTCATTAGCTTCATTCCAAAAAACGCTTCTAGGGGCCGACGTGTCCAGGCACCGACTCATTTTGTAAACCCTAGGGCAGGGGCTGACATCTTTTTGTATATAGGCCATTTTTGCCTCTTTGTAAGGGAGTTCGGATTATGCATTCTGGAGAGTTAGTGATTTTTCCTCAAATCCTTTCTCAACTGATGTAGATTTTGTAACTCATTTGGAGTTCTCCTGGATGCTTTTCTGAAGTTTGTGGCTTCTACAGTCCTCTCTCAGATTAGCAAAAATTCTGTAACTCATTTTGGAGCATGTTATATAAAATTAACCTTGGTTACCATTGATGTTTCATTTTTGCCTTTTGGTTCTTCTGGAGTGCAGGTTTGTACGGACAGCTATGCACACTGCGTAATGAGTGCTCTTCAAATTAGGAGGGGAAGCTCCCTCGTAGTGTTGGAATGCATGGAAAAGAAAAGTAATCTAAGTCCTATCTTTTTGTTCTCAGCTAGAAGAGGCACAAGGTTAAGAAAACCAAGAACGTTGTAGCTAAGGATTTTCTGGTTTCGCAGATCATTAACTACAACTAAACTAACTACTTTAAATCTATTCGGTTTCCTCAAGAAAACAGAGCATGAGGAAATGGAGCAAGAATGATTATTTGACGATAAGCCGGGTACGAACTCACAACGTGAAGGCAAGGTGGCACAACTATCTGCTTGTCTGAATAGGCTTATTGGAAACAACAATATACGATAAACTAAGTACAGATTCTCAACTTGAAGGCAAGGTGGCACAACTATCAGCTCAATCTGAATAAGTTTATTATTCACACACATCATACGATAACCAAGAATAGATTCTCAACTTGAAGGCAAGGTGGCACATCTATCAGCTCAATTTGAATGAGTTTATTGAACACAAAACATGAAGGATAGCCAACTAGGATAATAAATTGCATAGGCGAGACACGCATACAATCTACGATCAACTAGCCACTATATCTAACTAAGGAAAGCATTCACCATAATAATTTCATGAAACCCGAGTGGCATAACAATTCATTATCATAATAAATACTCATGAATAGATACAGAACGAGCAATATTACAGGCAAGGTAGGCACAGCATATATTTCTCTCTTGTGCAAAAGTTTGTGAACAGATACAAAATAGCAATACTACAGGCAAGGTGGGCACAGCATGTATGCTATCACGCAAAAGTTATGTACAAATGAGCAAAATCTCTTATTTATAGACATCGAAAGGTGTAGGGAACCCTAAAATCACCTTGAGTCAACTACAGTCTTGCAATGCATGCAAGGTTTATTACTAAACCCTAATAAAGTAAACTATATAGTTAACTGGAAAACTACCATCAGTTAACCGAAACATCTAACCTAAATGGACAATGTGCAAGCATGCACGTCCTTATTTAAAGCAAAGTTAACTGGACACTACCCTCAGTTAACTGGAAACCCTAACCTTAACTCCTGTGAAGATAATCCCAAGGAAGAGATAAGCATGTATGAAAACAGCAAGTGAACTCAAGACTGAAAGTCGAGTTAACTACTGCTCATGACTCAACCCTCGAAATTAACTGCAGGTCCCAACTGGCAGATCATTACTGACTGATCACTCTAGATCATCACTGTCCATCAAGTCGTCCAGGAACTTGATTGATGACACTGTCTTCTGTCACTTTGATGCTTTCCACAATGATGACCTGCCTCTGGCACTCAACGTCACCATCCTTAACTGCTTATAGTTGCTTTCTTGTCATTACAGAGATGTGATCCAGAATCTCCATTAAGATATCACGAATATGCTTATGAAACTTAGTTTGCACACCCTCGAGATCAGCGTAGGTACCATCTTCACGAAGATAATGGCACGCGATTTGAGTGACTTTGGCGGCTCTATAAATGGAGTAATCTCTGTTCCTTTTGCAACTTGACGCTTCTGATGCAATCATGAATTAAGATTGATTTGGTCTTGAATTCAGTCTAGTTGAACCGCCTTCTAAAAAACTCGCCCGTTGACTGTGAACACGGCTATCTTCTGACAACTTTCTCGGAAAGCTAAAATGGCTCCTGGTGATGCTAAAAATACCCTATTGGAGGATAATTTTCACCAAAAAAAATCTAAGACATGGGTTTTGTTCGGAAAATGATGCTAAGACAACCCACAATGTCAGAATTGTGAAAACACATCGTTTAGCTTGGCATGCAAATATTCTTCAGTCGAGAATTGCAAGGGTTTTTAGAGCTTCCTGGGGCAATTTTTCTTGAGAAAATCTGGAACATGGGTTTTGTGCACAACGGAATTCTGAACAAACCCACATGATGCAATTTTCAAAAAGATGTGATTTAGGCCCTCATGCAAAGAAATCTTCGGAAAAAAACATAGAGCTTTAGAATGAAGGCTGCGGGGCAATTTTCTCAAAAAAATTTAAGACATGGGTTTTGCTGCAAATACTGAAGTATGCGAACCCAGATGATCAAACTCTGAAAATATGCTGAATTTCTTTGACATGTGAAGAAAGTACCTAAGATGAGAAATAGAAGAAATAAGACAGAAGAAAGAATGTTTTATTTGCTCAGCTTCTGTAGAATTCGCCTATCTCCGTTTTGGAATTTGATGAAACCTGCATGCAAACTGAAAACAAAGTCTAGAATCTTCTTCCTCTAAACAATCTGAATCCGTTGCTATGAAGCACGCTGAATTCTGACACCTGTAGCACCTTTAAATTGCTGCTCGCTCAAGAAGAATGTATATTTCTAAGCTTGTAATGAAGAAATAATGGACGCCAATGCTTGAATAAATAGATTTTCATCACTGAAATTCGCACAAAAGCATTAAACCTTGAAAAATGCGCTCGGCTTATGATTGGACCCCAATTTTAGTTAACTGAAACTAAAATGAACTAAATAAAGCACCATGCTAGGGTTTCCCTTTTCAGTCTTCAGTTGACAACACCATTTAAAGCATCATGCGAATTTGACTTCAATTGACAATCCTTATTGAATTCGCCATACTTCAAAATTCATTAAATTCACAACTAAGAATTAAAGCGTCCCTTTTCAGAACTCAAGTTGACAATAAGAAGTGAATTCGCCATACTTCAAACTCATGCTTTAAATCTTTAAAAATTCTAAATAAGGCATCCCTTTTGAAAACTTCAGTTAACAATCATGCTTTAAAAATGGCGTCCCTTTTCAGAACTGAAGTTGACAACAAGTGAATCGCCAACTTCACAAAGTCTTCACAATTTCAACCAATTGCGCCATGCATGCAAACTCAAGTTGATTTTCAAGCATAAACTTCAGTTAAGTGAACATGCAAACAAGTTAACTCGACATGCAAAGTCAGTTAACTAGACATGCAAACTAGTTAACTCGACATGCGAACTGAAAGATCACTCAACATGCCAATATATGAACTGGAGATGACAACCCAGAAAACGTTCAGTCTAACTGTAGTCAGAACTCAAGTTAGGGCGCACCAGTCAACCTCTTTCGAAAAATCAACTTTGACCTCTCTAAGCATTTTCCAGACTTAGCCAATTTTCATGAAAATCTAGACTTAAACCTCTTTCGAGACCTCTTTTCATCCTCTGACCCTGGCTGACTGACTCCACCGATTGGCTGGCTGACAGGTGCATCGCAGAGTAGGACAAAAACTGATCAAAAGGTACCTTGAGACTGAACATCATAAAACTAACATCTGAAGGCTCAAAAATCCAAGCGCCCTTTTCAAGAACTGCTCTTTTTCTCAGACTTTGATATTTTCTCATCTCCATCTTGTACGAAGGGAAAAACAAATCCTTCATAACTTCTGATTTACCAATTTTTAGGACTGGATCACAGGTTCACTGCAGAGCTGACTTCATTCTGCATGACAGCTGCAAAGGCACATTTCTCCAGAAAACATCATCTGAGGGGTGAAAATCAAGGGCGCCTTTTTGAAAAGTTGCTCTTTTTCCCCCAAACTTAGCCATTTCTGGAACTGACCAAAATAACACTAAAACTTTGACTGCAAGCTGCTGAGTCATCTTTTGATCTGACGAAGACAGGCAATGGAAAGCTGAACATAACATGGACAAATTGAATATTTGAGATCATCAAAAAGAAGGCATTAAAGGCTTGAAAAGCTCAAGCACCTTTCTAAAAAAGTGCTCTTTTGCTTAGACTTTGATATTTTGATTAAGATTTGACCCCATGTTTGATCTCCGGCTCAGGCACTTCTGCAACTCAGATTCACCCACTGACGGATGCGTTGCGAAGCTTGAACAAATGTGAGATAAACATCTTGAGTGGCATTTAGTCAAGAACCTTCATTTGACACCTCAAAAAGATGGGCGCCTTTTTCAAAAGCTGCTCTTTTTTCCAGTGTTAGCCAATTCTGGAACTCCTCGTTTTGCACTAGATCTTCCGTAACTTGCACGAAACAGGTCTGTTTGACAGGCTTGATAGCCCGTTGCGAAGCTGATGTGATGCCGGACAAATGTCTGCTGGAGGTGACAAACCCTAAAAACAAGATCTGAGCCCCTAAAAGATAGGGCACCCTTTTGAAAATGTGCTCCCCTTTCCAGAGAAAATTTTGATGATTTTCCTTCAGATTTTCACTTTTTTTAAATTTCTTCAGTAACAGACTGACATGACACTGACACCAACTCCATATTTAAAAACCCCAAAAACGACCTTCTGACATCAGTTTAACAAGATTAAGACTCAATTAAGCAAAATGCCTTAGTGAAGCAAAAATTTTGGTTTTGGGTACAACAATGCAACAATTCCTCGAACAACATGAACAATTACAAGCGCAAAGTCTTGTAGATTATCCAACCAAAGTATCCAAAGAGCATGAATAATTACAAGCACAAAGTCTTGTAGATCATTCAACAATAGTATCCAAAGATAATCAAAACACAAATGTAAATCTAAATAAAGGATGTAACACAAAGTTTACATGAATTACTTAGAGTCCTTCAGATTCCATAAGCTAATCACCACCAAATGAGATCAATTCATAAGACTATCGAATCCAACACAAAGTCTGGTTTGCAATCTTCTTCTTTATTGATCAGATTTCATTCACAAAGTATGAACACAAAGTTTCACAATTCTGCTTCAAAAAGGGCAGCACTTCGTTGCAAAATACTAAAGGATGAACAATACAAAGGAAATCCCTCACATTATATAGAAAGAGGGATGAGAAAAATTAGGAATCTAATTTGAGGAAATCAAGGAAAGTTGGGTGAGCGATTTAAGGAGATCTCACCTAACTTTGACCAAAGTCAAAGTGTAATTTGTTTTCAAAAGATTACATCTTCGAACTTGGTGCAATTACAATTTACAAAAAGACATAAGATGTCAGGAAATATTTACAAGATGCATAAAAGGATGCATTGAAAATGTCTAACACTAGAGATCAGGAACCTTCTTCATGTTTCCTTGCTTTGGGTGCGGAAGTCTTCATATTTCTTCCTAGTCTCTTGCACGAACTTCTCATCCGGGTCGACTGTGTAATCAACAAGGGTGTGAACTCTTGTGATCGATCTCCTGGAAGATGAATGGATTTTCTTGCACCTGCAAAGATGCGCCTTGAGATTATCAAGTGTCAGCCGTATATTGCAAATGACATGTATTGAGGCTTTGGAAAAACTGACATCCTTAACTTGCTGCATGACGGCTTCTTTGTAGATCTGGGATAATTCATTGGATCAGAAGATGTCACCTTCAGGATCACTTGATGAAATTTGGGGAGAAACTGCAAGGATGGTGAATCAATAGATGTTTAGTAGAAAAAGCAGCATGAGGCGAGCAACGATGTCGAGCAAGCATGAAACGGGCGATGATGCATGGAAAACGATGCACGAAGTGGAAAAAACAAGGTTCAAAGCGAAGCCGGGAAAAATTGAAGTGTTTAGATGAGAATCAGGAAAAAAGTGTAAGGGCGCTGAAAATCAGCGCCCTTGCACTTTGAGGAAATTCACCTTGGTGCAATGGCGCTGATTTTCAGCGCCCTTGCACTTGGAAAGAGTTGGTTTGAAAACATGTCAGGGTGCTGAAAATTAGCGCCCTGACACTTAGCTCATGAATGCACGAGTTTGAGAGTGTGATGGCATGGTCAAAGGAACAAAAGGAAAGGAAGAAACAATGGAAGGGCGAGACTTACCTGAGAAAAAAGAGAAACCCTAGGTCAATGCAACAATAGACCACGAAAAGAAACAAGTTTCTGAAAGTAGCTTGGTCGCCCAACACATTGGAAGTGAAAGAGAGGAGTTTAGAATGAAGTGGAGGAATGAACTAAAATTCAATTAAAATCACTTAAAAGTGATTTGGGAGTGTCATAAATGAACAAAAGTCGTGCAACTAATCAAGGCATAAAAAGTGGCACAAAACTGGAAAAAGTGCAAAGCATTGAAAAAACGACACCGTAGTCAAAAATTGGCTAAGTCTGGAAGAAAAGTGCAAAGGTGCTAAAAATAATGCCATAGTCAAAAATTGGCTAAGTCTGGCAACAATGTCTAAGAGCGCACTTTTTTAGCGCTTCTGCACATTTTTGAAAAATCACTTTTATGTAGTGGCGCTGATTTTCGACGCCCCTGCACTTTCAACACTTAGCCAAAAATTTGAATGAGTTAGAGCGCACTTTTTAGGCACAACTACATCTTTCACAATTTAACTAAGTATGATCAGTGAGACTTCACAAAGGAGCTCGTTTCGAAGGTCTTCACGAGGCAAACATAGGGGGATGCTCAAACTGACTATTTGAGGCTTTGGAACGCATTTCGAGGTGGCTTGAAAATCACCTCGTTTTGCATGCTTGAACTTCACGAACCTAGGAAACGGACAAGTTTCGTAGGGGGTTATCTGTGGAATGAGCGCTGCTAGATTCCGTGATAACAAAATGAAACTTCAAATTTGCTGCTCCACTCTTCTCCTTGGGACGCCACCTATAAAAATGATGAGAATTGAAAGGAAGAGATGTTTTAAATAGATTTAGGGCTTGAAATAGCTTTGCTTTCTTTTGCTTTAATCTAAACTCAGCTTGTTCAATGAATTTAGACATTTTCCTTCTCTTTGACATTTTGAAAATTTGGCTAAGGCATGGCTTCTTGGGTGCCAATCTCCTCTTGGGGCGCTTTTCTTCTCCATACTTAGCCATTTTCTTCACTATTTTCAAATTTTTGCTTGAGTTTCATCCTTCGTTCAATCTCAATTTTCGGGAGCTCGGTGAACACTGAAATCCGACAGAATGATCCGTCACTGAGCCTCATTGTTTCTGAAGAGATCATCTGGAGGCAACTTTGGCTAAAGACTTCAACTTGACCTCCAAAAGCTTGGGCGCCCTTCTTCACCAGGGGCGTCCAAGTTCACCAGACTTAACCATTTTTATGATATCTTCACCACTTTCTCTTCTACAGATGATCCTACTTGATCTAGTGTTCCGGAGCTCGGATTGATTGATGGCTGGGCTTGTTACGAAGCTGAGAAGATTTTGGAGGGGGTTCTCTTGGAGTTACTTCTCCAAAAAGTTAGAATTGGGCCTTCAAAAGCTTGGGCACCCTTCTTGGCTAGGGGCGCCCAACTCTACCATACTTAGAATATTTTCTTGAATTTTCACCTTGCTTTTGATTTTCAAAATTTCACTCTCGTCAAACCCTCTGTTCAGCCTTTTGCACCTGACGATTGCCATCTCGGATTGACGTGCTGGAGATCTTGTTGGAAAGCTTGATCAAATCTAACGAAGTCATGTTAGAGCTTCACTGGCGGATTCATCTGTTTGGAGTCTTGGACACTCAAAAACTTGGGTGCCTTTCTCCTTCAGGGGCGCCCATGTGCTCCAGACTTAGAAAAATTTTCATTAGATTTTATCTTCAGATTCAAACCTTCATTCTGTACCAACAACTCTGATCTGGATTTTCCTGAGATTAGCCAGCCGGATGCCCTGACAAAGATATTCGTTGTGAAGCAGACTGAATTCTGGAGAGATTGAGCATTTTAGCAAACCCTAACTGTTGGATTTGCCCCTTCAAAAAGTTGGGCGCCCCTGGGCACCTGGGGCACTAAAAACTTCCAGACTTAGAAAATTTTCCGTTACTTTCATGATTTTCTATTTGAAACTTCCCTGTTTGACCTTGAATTCCGGGTGACTAGATGATCCGTTGACTGCACTATCGGATTCGCTGTGGAGTTGGAAAGAAATTGAACAACTTTCATTGGAGGTTCAAACCCTAATTTCAACATTTAATGTCCTAAAAAAATGGGCGCCTGTTCTCTCCAGGGGCACCCATGACAAGCAGTGTTAGAAAATTTTCACAATTTCCACCTTCTTCCTTGTTCTTCGTGCTTGTTCACCAACTCGCCTTCTGTTCAATGCTTGAGTATTGAATGTGACGCCTGGAAGCTGACTGACCTCCATTGATGACCTCGGAGCTCCTGATATGCTTTTGAAAAAGCAGAATAGACCCACTAGGGAAAAATTGATCTTTTTGAGATTCTGACTACACCAGCCTGATATGGAAGTATTTTGAGCCAATCAGAATAAGTTTGAACCCTATCAGACCGACTTTCTATTTTAGAAAGTTTTTCCAGTATTCGTTTCAAAAGAAACCCAGAAAAACCCAGAAAAAGTTAATATTGTTAGGAAATTTCTAAAAATAGCAGTTTTCCTAAAAAGTAGGGATGAAAAATGAGATCTGGGTTTTGTAGATTAGGTTGCTCTGAGTAGACCCAGATCGTCATATTTTGGGAATTTCACATTTTGACCCCTCATGCAAGACAAGCACACCCAAATTTTGACCTTTTTGACAGATTTAACAAGACTCTTACTTATTTCTTCAAAATGTATAAGTGTAACAAAAATTTTAATTTTGGGGTACAACACTTCTTTTACCCAAAATTGCACCAGGTATAGTGTGCCAGCAAGAAGTATTCAACTCAGAATTTGAAACCAGCCATCCACCAAAATTGGACTTGTCATCAAATTGGCTTTCTCTAGCATAAATCGTCCTTCACAATACTGAAAATTCTTCAAATGAAATTTGCAAGACTATATATGAAATCAATTTTTCCTTCACTCCAAAATTTGGCTGTAAGCCACAAAATTTTGCATCAATGTAGAAGACTGAATATCTCCCACCCAAAACTAGCCAGGGTTGGTGTTGCACAACTGAAACTAGCAAAACAAGAGAATTCAACTTCTCCAGTTATGCCAAGCATTCAGGCTCTCCAATATTCAGAAATGTATTTGACTCAAGATGTTCTCAAATGCCCTCCAAAAGCTCCTTATAAAGAAATTGCAATCATCTTCAGGAAGCTTCTAGAATAAAATATTATTTTATTTCATTAAGTGACTTTTTGATATTATTTTATTTTTAGTCACTTAAATATTAAATTAATTAAATATAAGGTTACTTTTTAATATTTATTTATTTAATAACCTTATAAATAATTAATTTAATAAATTCTCCTTATTGCTCCAAATTGGGGACATGACACACCTTTATAGGTTTGGTTGTATTTAACATTTTTCGTACGATATTCTTTTCCAACTCCGACTGCAATGATGTACTTGTTGCTTCATTGGAGCTCCTCCTTTCCTTGGCCATCGCCTATTCTACTTTCTCTTTGGCCTCTCAAAGTCTTTCCTTCTCTATACAAGGATTTGGATAAACTACCTTCTTTGCTTTTGCTTTGGTAATTCTCAGAACTTCCTCGTCCTTCACTTCCAACATGTTGATACCTTTTTGTTTCGAGCAGTTAGCATCTTCGTGATCACCTAGTCTGCACCACTTACATAAAATTCCTCCTTTTCATTGATTGCCTTGGCATTCTCTGCCAAAATGACCCCATTCATTGCACTTCCGGCATCAGATCATATTGGTCTTCCTTTAGAATAATAGTGGATTTGGCTTCTCGACCCATTGTTATTGTACCGATCATTATTTCCTCTTCTGTTGCGGTATTCACCAGGAGATGCATTACTATTATTATTTTGCGGTTTAGGAGGTGTAGTTGGAGGGGTTGATTGTTCCCCCTAGGTGAAGAGCACTTGTGTGCTTGTTTTTAAATTGTATGGGCATTCCTTGATGGAATGTCCCATTACTTGATAGATGTTGCAGAATGATTTTTTTGGGAAATTATTTTTACTGTGACCTATATTACATTCGGTGCACCATAATTCTTTAGTTTCTTTTGAGTTTTATTCATCGGCCTTCAATTCTTTTGTCATGCGTATCATATCTCGTTGGAGCCTGGACTATTTTAGATCCTCCGTCACTGTTGTCGTCTGTACTCTTGTCGTCATTTGTCTTTTGTTTTCTTCAAGAGGATGTTTTGTTTTCACTCTCGATGTCCATCACCCGGTTGTAAGCCTCGGTGTACAATGATGGAGGTACTACCTTCATTTTCTTGTGCAGCGAGGGAATTAGTCCTTTGATGAACCAACGCTTCTTCAATCCATTTGCCTGTTGGTTGTCTAACTTTACCAACAATTATTTCAGCCTATGATTGTAAGCTCGCATGTTCTCGTGTTTCCCTTGTTTGGTGTTATAGATCTCGACAACAATCTCATTGTTGTCTCGTAATAGTCTAAGCTCTGCTTCAAATGCCTTTCTCAATGCATCCCATGAGGTTGTGTCTTTTACTGCCAGTTCAGTGAACCAATCAATTGCCATGCCTCATAGCCTTGTTGGGAACACTCTCAGCCATTAATATTTGTCTTCTTGACTCCTCGCTATCCATATGGTCTCACAAGTTTTGCAATGTCTCATCGGATCCTTTGATCCATTCCCTGTAAATTTTGGCAGTTTCTGCCTTTCCACACTTAGAATGGCTAGCAGAGTCACCATCTTCCTTTCCCAATGTTCTCCCTATGCATTGGGCTTGTTTGGTTTGTTTCACTCAGTATGTTTTGATGCTTGTCCTACACTCATGGCCACGTACACATCCTCCACTCATGAACTCTCGATGTCCTCTGCACTTCGGGTATCTTGGGGGTTGTTCTTGCACTCCCTACATCTGAGGGTCTTTGGTTCAAATCCTCCAATTTTCAGTTCTTCTCTTGATATGGATAGTTCTCGGATGCAACGTATGTTATTTTCAATTCCTTTGGTTAATTCTTTTTAGAGTCTCTTTCTTCTTCATCATTCGTTACTGTCTCTACAGACAATTGTCTTGGTTGGTCAACAAAGTCTTGGTTTGTTTCTTTGACAATTCTTCTTAGTCGTCTTCGTTGTTCCTCTTGTTCCTTTACTCTTAGAGATCTTCGTACTCATTCTTTTGACAATTCCTGACCGCTTGGAATTCGGTTCCTGTCTTTGTTTGGCCATATAGGCATTAATTTTTGAGAGTACGTTTGTGACTAGTGTCACGTTCTTCCTCTTGTTTGTTTTGTTCTTCGTATTGTTGTATTTTTTGTCTTCTTTGTTCTCTGTATTTGTCAGCCCGAAGATCCTGGAATATGATGTAGTGATGTGCGATCAATCTTGGTAGTCTATCGAGAAGGCAGTCGACCTCCAAGTTGATAGTTAGATCGTCCCAAATGGCTGCCTAAGGGACCTCTCTCTTGAGAGCTTCCCTTTGTATGTTTTCCTTTAGAGAAATATCCCACAGGTTTATGAGGTCTTCTATAATGTCCCTTGCTATATTGACGATAATTTTCCAAAGTACTTAATATGACATATTTCATTTGTCAATTACGTAAACATAAACTGAGTTTGCACAATAAGATTTTCTGAGCATTTGACATGATAGAATATGATGGTTTTCAATAAACCTTCATATGCAAGACTGAACATATCATTGGTTTTTGCATTTCATGAACAACAGTACAAAATGGACTGATAAATAAGGGTTCAGTGACTGAAACGACATGTAACACCATTCACTAAACCTTAGTGAACCACACTCTTCATAGCATTGCATTACATTAAATAGCATCATTAAAGAGATTGTGATAGCAGTTATTTCATTAATTTCCAAGCATAGACAAGTCTGATTGCAAAGTATATCGACCCAGATTTGAACAGCAGTCCTAATACACAGTGTAGAGCAACCCTTACACACAGTTATGGTAGAAATTTACTCAGAGAAGTGAACCAGACCTTACTGTTATGGAACTGAGCATGCCAACAACATTACAATGACTGATATACCACAGAAGGTTGCCCAGAAATGAGCTCAATATTACCCAAAAGTTATGAAAGAGAATTTAGACACAGTTAAAGACTCTCAGACCTGGTAAATGTCACAGTTGAGCAGCGTATGAGTGTGGAAATGGATGAACTTTGACCAGAACAACATCAAACTCCCATGTCCTGCCTTGTAAGCCCTCCAACTCACTTCTAGAGATGAAGGCGCCACCTTATAGATAGTCTCTGACTCCCAAACTCCAACACTTCACTCCTTGATAAACACGCCCTCCCTTAAAGCTTCCTTAACAGTCAGAAACTCACAAAAAATGCTATGTTCCAACCTCAACACCCAATGCACAAGTCGTGGGTTCTATCTAGACAGCCCATCCCTCAACAGTGATCAGAAACCTCCAAATAATGACCATGTTTTGGCTCCAGAAGATGCAGCAGTCTATCGCCTAGGGTTTCTCAATATGTCACATCCTCCAATAGACTGATATAAACTCCAAACATAGACACTCGATGCAGCAATAGACTTAATGAAAGGAATCCACGATAATTAGAAAAGAAGTATTATCTTCCATCTCAAACCCTTGTTTGAATTGAACCTTGAAATAAATCGATTCCCCTCAAATTTGGTCTCTAAAGGAGACCACTAAATTTGCATTAGTCGCTCCTATAAATAGCCTGAATAACTTCCTCTATAAATCCAGTTAGGGTAGATAGTTTTACTACCGAAACTAGTGCCTTGGGGTTTCCAAACCCACAGACCAAAGAAGCTTTCAAAAAGCTCTCCAAAATGAATGTGAAGAATAATATCCAATAATGCATGAAAATGAGATTCTAATTGCCTTTATATTTCCCCACTTAAATTCCCACTCAAATATTATAAAGTGACTTAATAAAGTAACTTATAAAATATTTCACTTAAAGTCACTTTATAACAGTGTTCCACGAGGTTTCGGGGACGGGGACGGGGGGACGGTAGGGGACGCGTTTCGGGGACGCGGGGACAGGGGTCTAAGTTTGGGGGCGGCAGGGGGACGGCTGGGGGACGGCGGCGGGAGGGTGGTAGGGTGCTGAAATACATATAGTAATTGAAAAAATAGTTATAAAAAGATGTGTAAGTATAAGAATTATACATCTTGGAGACAACTAGGAGTCCCCTAGATGTCTTGAGGACACCCCAACATCCTCAAAGTCCTAGCAGCATCTTGGAGAGAGCGACATTGGTGGTGGGACGGTGGCGCTGGTGGTGGGCTGATGGGGGGATGTCCCCCCCAAGTCCCCAAGTCTCTGAGACGTCCCCCTCTAGGAAACGCGAGGATTTTTGGGGGCGACGCGTCCCCGTGGAACACTGCTTTATAACCTTATTTATTTAATCACTTAATATTACCTTTTAACTTTAGCTTTTTTTTTCCTAGGCAATATTAAATGATTAAATAAATGAATTCCCTTATTACGCTTTTAGCCTTCGGGAATTAATAAGGCTAAAATAGCATTTTGAGTGGTCACTGAGAAGGGGACATTACATCTTTTGTCAACACATCTTCTCTTTCTTTGTTTTCTTGTACTGGTCTTCAACTTGCTAACCCATTACAACACCATGATTCTCGTCTATGTATTGTGTACGAGAGTTCGTATCGACAACAACACCAAAGGTTTACTCGCTTATTCTACTTTGACAAATTTACAAAGTAAACAAAAATAGTAGAATTACAAAACTTAATATAATTTAATAACCATGATTCAAAAGATTATAGCTTTATTCTCATTCATTCAATATGCAAGTTATATAGGAATATCAAAACATGTGGTCCTCGACTATGAACAAGTACATATAAATTGTAGACCAATGTTGGTTAAGTCTACCAACTCTCGGTAACTACTAACCAACTATAACAACCGTCGGGGACTAACATGTAATTACAGAACACAACTATTTATTTATTTATTACCTAACCAACTATAACATATTCACTTGGCTTTCGGGTGACTACAACCATTCCACTCCAACTTCTATGAAACTCCCAATTTAGTTGTTTCTGCACCCTGTTGGACTAATAATGAAGTATTAATATCTCTCAAACTGAAAGGAATCTAGCCTCAAATTTACGACATGGTGTGTAATTTAGACATGATCATCCTTGTAAAACAATTTTGTTCCAGCTCGAATGGATTTCTAGATTTAATTATTTCCATGAATTGCCACACTAGGCAACTGCTTCTAGGGCTTTGACTAAACAGATGGACAATTTTCTTCTAAACTGGAATGCAACTTGCAATTTCAATGCAATCAAATCACACAAAATTGATCAAATGTGACATTCCTAAGATGGGAAATTACAAAAATTTCCATGGCAAACAAGCAATGCTATCATTTTGCAACTAAAATTGACATGATAAAGGTGTTCATGCATGACAACACTCGCCATATTAATACAAAATGTTTAAATCTTGTGGTGTCAAAACAAGGCTAACAAACTACAAGCTAAAGGAGCTTCTAGGGTTTCAGCTCTTGCAAATCCAGTCAAGGATTAGCCAAATCACACCCTTGATGCACATGTCAAGCTTACAGCAGGTACTTGAAGCTGCAATGATTGCAGCTTGAATATGTATGAAGTTCCTCTTGCTGGAAATGACACTGGAAATTTGTGCTTTATTTTACAAATATATATCAATTTAAAAAAACGAGGCCGTGTTGAAAGCCCTAATATCTAATGTAATGCTGGATTGTTAGTACCTTTTGTTTCCTTCATGAGCAATTGACCTAGGTTTGATCAATGTTACTTTAATCTGTTACTTTCTTTGATGCACATGATACTTATATTCTATCAAAGGATGATAGTATGGGTCTATTCTGTGATTCCTATTAAGACACGGGGCATCTCTATTGTTTTATATTACTACTGGAAAAATTGTATGATGTACCATTAGTTTGGACATGTTACTTAGAAATGGTGTTGGAACTTGGAATTATCTTTCTTCTGTTCTTTGTGAGGCAATATTTATCCTGATTATAGAATCATGACAATGAAGCAGATTAATATATGTTATATATGTGATTTTTAATATCAGTAAGAGAATCATGTTGAGATCTGATCATAATATAATGAAGCATAACAGTGCTGTGTAATGGAATTAAGTGATTGCCCCCTAGTAATTGATGGGTTCAACTTAGCGGGTTCTTATTCTTCTGTGCAATTGTATTCCTCTTGTTCTTGAGTCTCTTTCTGTTACCAGAGAAAGATTACATTATGTAACACTATGTATTCATTTGATTACATCATTTAGACTAGGTCAAGCCACCCTTCCACAAACTGGGAATTATTCATTGAATTAAGATATGCTTGATTGCTAGAAATGGTCCTATAGAATGGTATGTGTATGATTTAGTTATTGTTTTACATGACTGCCTAACTATACCATAGATTCCAATGAGAAGACTGTATATTATGAGATATCCTGTTGCTTGCCTGTCAGACTTCTTCTGAGAATGATTTGGGAAGCATGCAACCATCTTGGTCACCAGCTAACCCTTTTGTTTTGAAATACTGTGTCAAAAATTCTAATTTAATTAATAATGCTTAACAAAGTTAATACTAGAGATACAGCAGAATATATAATTTGTTGTGGCTTAGATATAGGTTCATCTGTATTTGACTGTGTAATTGAATTTGTGTCCGACGTTTTGGGTCTTGCTTCTGGACCTATCATCAAGTACATAAGATTTAAGTAAGGTAACAATTTTATGAATTGTGGCTTCAACACGAGTTGTGGCTTGTTAGAAAATTTTCTTGTTGCAATGCACAAAATAAGAGTCAGTTATATTTGGCAAGAAACAATATGCTTGTATGAAGACATTGATTTAAAAATATAGAACTTGATTAAGCAGCATTATTTTGATGATATTGCATGTTGATAAGCCACCTTGAAAATGTTGTTCACAGGCTAGCGGTGTAATGGTAAAATGGTGCATTTGTAAAGAGAGTTACTAGTTCAAATCCCCACATTGCCATAAAACAACCCACAACTCAGCAGACATGTTCGTGTAATAATACATCTAGGCCTATTCATCCCTTGAAATGGTTTGCGTCTGCTTATGTTCCCAATTAACACATAAATAAGACACCTTGAAAATTTTAAAAATATATTGGTAATGTATATTAACCAACCTATAGAATCACATTCCCTGTGGTATGCATCAGGTTCAGAAAGAATGTCTGATAAATATGCATTTCAATAAGTACGAGCATTCAATATTTTTTTATAAGAACTGCTTGTTTTGTTGGATGGTATGTTCTTGTGCCTAAAGTACAGTTGTTCCTACATCAATGAATTTTTTAATTGGAGAAAAAGTATTTAACTTAAAAACACAGTTAAGAAAAAAGAAAAGTGCACTTCTTTGATATTCAAGATGCCACCTTTGCGAGCAGTTGAACACAGGAGAAAAGAAAATTCAATCATAAATTAGGGTGAAATTCTATTCACCTTCCACTTCTTTCAATTCCCCATTCCTCTGATACTATTACCTGTTGTCCAAAACAAATATACTTCTTATCAGGATGCAATCGAAATGTCTAGTAATGTTATGCAAATGATAAGCTTTGCTAATTGTGATGTACCTGTACATTTCGTATGTATTGCCGGTTCCATAGAGGCTCAAAGACAAGATTAGAGAAGCGTAAAACTGTAAGATTCTCAATGAGATCCTTCCCAAGACGGTGGTCTATCCTGCAATAAATGCATTGATTGAACAAATTCTGCTTTCATGTGCAATGTTCAGTTATCTCATAAATCTTGCTTAGCTTAGTAGAGAAATATATTCTTGAATTTCACGTTGATAATACTACCACATTGCTTCATGGATATCCAATTTCTTTTTGTGAAATCCATTAATACTTTGTTATAAATGTATATTGTGCATTAATTGGATTATCCAAAACTTGATCTCTTACTTAGGTTGAGGAAAACCCACCTGTAAATTTGCTGCTCCGAAAATTTAGAAAGCAATCCCCATGTCAACTTGGCTGATGATTCTGTGTTGAAGCCAAAAGGCTTCTCAACAATTATGCGATTCCATCCCCTTTTGCTTTGAGCCTTATCTGCTATGCATGTTGCGACATCAAGAAGGGCTCCTTGTGGTACAGACAGGTAAAATATTCGATTTGCTTTTCCATCAGCCTGGAAAGTGAAGAAACAAATGGTCCTTTCTATATTCATGGCCAGGATATGAAACGCGTATAAAATAAAAATGTAGCAATAAACAAGAAAGTAAAATAGACTCCAACATCAGCATGCAAGGAAAAGAATTAGAGCAGTCCTCTACATGACACGTAGGCAAAACGTGGGAGCCAAGCAACAGAAGAACATAAGGTATAAAAGAATAAATTGCCTACATTACCACATTTACTGGATGTTAGCAAAACCAATACGCATCCTCGTAAATTTATGTGATTACCTCCAGCTTCTGCATTTGAGAATCAAGGTTTGTCATTCCTTCACAATTATCATAGCCTCCAAACTGATAGTATGTCCTCTTGAGAAAAGCATCCACCTTTTCATCACAATTTTCCCTGTAAATTTTTATGGTGGGAATCAATTGGTTTGCTCAAACTGCCAAATTGATATTCTATAAAAGATATTTCTGGTCAAAATGGAACTTTTACTAGACAGATCCCAAATTAACGGAGAACCAGGTGACCCTCCGTTTAAAATAATTACGAGGTTTTGTTACAGTATCTGTCACATTAAGTGCAAGAGAAAGAAACCTATAGAATGGTATGTCTGTTTTGCCTTAGACCTAGGACTAAATACCATGTATAATGTGTCATAGAGCAAACCTCTTCACAGCCCAATTTTAAGATGGATCATCTCTAAACATGATAAGGCTCCCAAGCAATCAAATTTGGATAAACAACAAATAATGGACAGATATGATTATTATCACAACCGTTTGACTTATATTTATATGCACATAAAATTATACTGTATAACTCTTTCATGCTCAGTCCATCAGCAAACACGTAATCTTCATGTAGCAGGTGATAAAGGCTCAATTTTGTACCTATTAGGAAGACCATCGGACCTCACAATGAAGCAATACAATCATCATTCTGAAAGAAAACTAATTTAACAGTAAATGGCAAAGAAGAGAGCATTCAAAAACATATACGAGAAGAAGCATAACTACTAAATCACTGTTGAAAGATTCTTTGGTCAACAACACCTTCCCAAATGCAACAGTAAAATATGTGAAGGTGAAATTGCATGAGAACTAAACTCCTCCCAACCTGATACAAACATTCTCGGCTGGTGAATTTTCACTTGAATGGGGCAACCAAAACAAGCTCTAGGAGCTCAGTCAAAGTATAGTGTAAATTTCAATAAATAAAATTTAGGAGTAAATTGTCAATTTGGCCACCTCTCACCGTCCCTCTAGGAAGTCTGACAAATAGGATCTAGTCAACTATGGAGTTTAGCTGAAACAAAAGCCACATCAGGTCCCATTGTGTGAATTCTTGGCATCTCAGAAAGGTAAAGTATCTCACTTAATCTTACTGTGATGCCTATAATTTTCCAAATCATGGTGCTTGACCATAACTTCTTGGAAAAATAACAGACATCTATCAATATGTATGCCTTTGCGGCAAGGAATGGAAGGATTGTGAATTATCTTTTAGTCCCAGATCAATCCCTCCTGGATTTAGTAAAGGATGGATCACCATATTCAACAATGGATCATACATGAAACCTAGCTTGAGATCCAAGGCCAAAGTATCTTGGAATTAACCCAGCCAATAGATTATGGTATTGGAAACTGTGTTTGGGAGTTACCATCAGCATCTTATGTTACCGACAAGCACAGTATCTTCCCAACAGCACCATCTAGGCGAACAACAAAACAAGGATTAGCAACAAATAAGATGGACATAACTGGACTATAATAGGAGTAAGCTATAAATATGAAAACCTACATGAGTCGGTTACTGGTATTTAGTTTGTAGTTGATATATAAAGTACCTATTGCAGTGCCTCACTGATTTTATAAAGATCTTTGCAATGAGGTATAGAGACATGGTTATATTGCTAGTTTGAAAATCATATCATTGAATTCCTTTTGGGGGTTAGTATCATGGATTACATTTGCTGTATTCTCTTTATAGCAAGCCCATGTGGAGGCACGAAAACATTGATTGTAAGCCTTTATGTCTGCAGAACTTTATGCATATTCTTCTTGATAATGGACCTGACGGATCTGCAACTGCCCATTTGTATTTATTAATGAATTTACTACATAATGATTTTGGTTTCTTGTCAAGGCTTGGATTCCAACCCTGCTGTAATCACTAGGAAAAGGAGCTTGGATCCCCATGTATTCCTCTCATAATTTGTACCCTACTTGTACTTTGAGTTCTTGATGGAATTGAAGAGTTTGTTTCTTATGCTTCTCTTGTACACTCTTGGTGGATGTGGACATATGTGATGATTTGGATATTAATTATTATTAATTAAATATGTTGTAATTTTGCAATGTACTAATCAAGAAAGTCCTAATATTGATTTGGTGCTAAATATGATAGAAAGCCACCTTGCCATCCACACTCCTCCATATCCCACCTCCATCACTAGGCTCTCTTCTGCACTCAAAGACTAATAAATCATTCGCTCTATATCAGTGGCCTCCTCTCTACCAATGCCTCCAAATTCTCAACCTCTCCATAGTTTCAGATTTGTCCCCTCCAAATACCAAGGACATCACAATGAGGAAGAGCTCCAAAATTCCTCCAATACCATGTTCATTGTTCCATCTCTAGGTCTAGCTTTCCAACCAAAAAGAACACATGCTATCACAAGACACCCACAACTAACAAGTTTCATTCCATGTATAGATTGTTGATGTTACAGCGTCGGGTGACTTCTTCCAGCCACGACTTGAGTCTATAAATTGAATATAGCCTGAACGGCTATTTAATTTATATGAGATCAATATGTATGAAGGGGCACTTCATTTAAGAGATGATTTAATATTTAATTATTGTCAAATAATTAAATGAGACCGATCTTATCTTATCCGTCACCTCTTGAAGCTACTTTAGTTCATCTTGGAGGCCGACTTCATGTTTTTCAAGAAGACACGTTTTGTTTGGTAGGAGGCCGACATGAAGACTTGAAGAGTTGCGACCTCCCTTCCTCTATTGTATATATATGAGATACTCATTCCTTGTATATGATCGATTACATTTTCATCATCCATAGTGTGCGAACTTATCTAGGAGCAAATTGAAGCTATGAAAGGAGGTTGATATTCTGATCAAAAGAATTGTATTATCTTCAAGAGATAGTGTATCATATTAGTGCTGTGTTTTGGCCATCCTCATTGGCCTCATTGAAAAAGAGATATTTTCTTTACATTCAATATATAAGTGATATATTGTTGCTGGGTTTTTCTCCCTCAGGTGGAGGGTTTTCCCAGGGTATACTCTATGTTTGTGTATCTGATTTTGAATTAAATCTTGCTTATCTAATCTGATCATATAAAAACAACATAGATGAAATGCAACAAACTTTGGTTGTTAAAAAATAAAGTACTAATATGCAGATTCATGGGAGCTTTCCCAAGACAAAGAACCCTTAGAAACGGAATCAAAACTAGCTAGAGTCCACTTGGTTCCATAGATGTCCCGGTTAGTTTTATGATCAGATTAGAGTACTGAAAATTAATTCAAAAAACAAACATAATAACACAGCAGATACCCTGGGAAAACCCTCCTCTTGAGGGAGAAAAACCCAGCAACTATATATCACTTATATATTGAATTATCACAACAATGATCTCCTTACAAGAGGCCGATATGAAGGCCTATATACAAGCACCAAAATTATGATGCACTTAGAAATATATAGAGACAATTCGCTGATGAACTCACAGCCTTCAATAATGCCGAACTGAGATAACTTGATCTGCCTTGTATAAATTCACACCAAGTAGTAATGAAGTGGAATGCAAGAACAATGAATGAAATCGATATCAAATGAGTTACAATGAAGGAGTATATATACAGGATAGCAAGAGAGGATGCGTCTCTTCAAGATCACAAGTCGGCCTTCTTTGAAAAGACGTGATACCAATATGCAAGAAGTTGACCCTCTTAGAAATTCATGTCTCTCCATAATTCGAGCCTCTTCAA
Organism: Sequoia sempervirens; assembly: GCA_007258455.2. Taxonomy (NCBI): domain Eukaryota; kingdom Viridiplantae; phylum Streptophyta; class Pinopsida; order Cupressales; family Cupressaceae; genus Sequoia; species Sequoia sempervirens. Next base: position 63,887 of record VDFB02065465.1, read on the forward strand.
TAATTAATCACCATTTATTATTAATGACGTGTCTCTTGAATTTATTCAATTGATATATATAAATTAAATAACCTTAGCTATTATTTAATTTTTTATCTTGCCATCAAGGAGATCACTGGAAGTGGAGACCGACGTTGCAAACATCAACACTCCCTCTCAGCTAGGGAGAACACTTCCAGCTGCACAAGACATATCACATGTCTACCACAATGGCTACAATCATATGTGGAAAAGAAAGATATCACCTCATTGTGATATCAGATATCACCTCATCGTGATATCAACCATAATGGCTACAACCATGTATGGTATGTACAAGTGTTCATCACTTACGTGATGTTGTCACCTCA